>VZTV01083242.1:3093-35343 GCA_013400875.1 Anhinga rufa | reverse complement strand
AAATTCATTGAGATTAAAACTAAATCACATGAAGTTTTCATTTAAACAATGCCAAAAAGATGTTTTTCATTATTTCAGTAATGATTTCTCCACGTTCTTTGAACTTGATCTAACTCCTTCATAACTTAGCAGGGGTATACAACTGGAACGCACAGACCATAAAATCACATTAATAAACTCATCAACCTCTATCTGAAAACCACTTAGGTTTACTGAGCATTCTTTTTCTTTTGCAAGGTGGTATGGAACCTCTTGCAAAAGTTATTAGGACATTTTCTGTTTCCAAACTAAAAAATATTTTTTTAACCACATATATCCATCTGCTTCAGTCTGCAAAACTATTCTGGCCAAAAGTCTTTCTAAGAAAAAGTGTCACTGCCTGTATGTAGGAATCTAAATTCAGATTCCTGTTTTAAAAGAAAAACTTGCCTGGAATCTGAACCCATTCTCTGATCTAGTTGAAGATGTCCCTGCTCAGTGCAGGGGGGTTGGACTAGATGACCTCTAAAGGTCCCTTCCAACCTAAACCATTCTATGATTCTATGAATATAACAGGTTTTTTCCAGTGATTTATCTAAAGAGTGCATCCAGATATAAGATTCTCATTAACATTACAAAACAGATTTAATATCAGTTTCTTTTCTTTCAAACAGAAGTCGCTCCACAGTGAGTATAAAGCTCATTCTTTTCTGTCAACTAGCCATGACAGCAGGTGTCCCTGCCTGAGCAGGGGGGTTGGACCAGATGACCTCCAGAGGACCCTTCCAACGACAATCCTTCAATGTCAGTTCTGAGATTCTGTATATAGAAGGCTTCATAAAATTATTGCTGAGTAATCTCTTGTCCAAATCTAAAAGCTAGTGAATAACTAATCAAGAATTCATTCACATGAAACACTCTTTTTAAGTCTGACTCTGATCTGTACCATCAAAAGCTATGTCGACCGAGTCTGGGTTGAAAGCTGAGACAGTTTCTTCTCCAGAGCAGTTTTACTTTATCTACTTTTACTTTACTTTTTCACTTTATTTGTATTGACTGATTTATTTGTTTTTGTATTGACTGATTCTAAGTTCCCATGAATTCTGCTCAGAAAGGTTTTGGAGTGTCTGTCCTTGGAGATATTCAGAACTTGTCTGGATATGACTCTGAGGTATGTGATAAAACTTTGAAGCTGGAATTACCTTTGAGGATGCTTTGAGCAGGGAGTTGAACCCACAGGGATTCCTTCCAAATTGAATTTCTCTATCGTCTGGTTTTTTTTTTTCCCAGTTTTATACTGAAAATTAAGGTGACATTAGAAATAAAAATGTCAAATTTTTAGGTACATTCCTCTCTCAACTGCAATCATTGACAAAAAAGACTTAGATATTTGTCTTCTCAGCAAAACTAATGCTTTTACAATGCTACCAAATTAAAAAAGACACTTATATGTCTTAAGGTCTCACACCGTTACAAGAAACTTACTGTTGTTCTACTGTTTATTTCCTAATAGAAACAATTAATGAATAATCAATGTAACTACTGATTGTAACTGATTATTATGTATTCAGAGGTGAAGATATGGATAACGATTAAGCACTTTCCACTTTTGAGGTATGTCCTTTTTATTGAAATCCTTTTAAATCCAAATAAATTGGAAAATGTGTTATTTTGCAGTATGGTATATCAAACCACCTGTGTAATTACTGGTTCAGGTTCTTTTCAGAAATTGGTTGGTTCTAAAGAACAAATGATAGATTAATTAGAAACTGATTACAGCTTTCTTCCTTTACAGACAAGTAACCAATCTAGTACACCAATCTAGCTTGAAATGGTATGAAAGAGCTGTGGGACTTCTCTACTTTCGTTTAGGTGTATAGATCTTAGATTAGCCAGGGATTCTTGGAGTGTGTCTGTTTTCTGCTCTGTTCTTGTCTTTCCCTTATGTCAGAATAGGAATGAGAAAGAGACAGCACAGTCCTCAGCTGGTGTAATCAGCTGAGAATTCCCCTTGTACATAGGAAATGGTAGTCAGACAAAGAAATTGGTTGGAAAGACAGAAAAAAGCCCCAAATTCCTTGGTGGCTCCTTATTCATGAGGATGTAGTTTTAAGTCATTGAATAAAGTAGAGTTTAATAATTAAATGCATCCATTTTTGCCCTTCAGTCACTGAGGTGTGAGCAGATTTCCAGGCAGTCACTTTATGTCCAAAAATATGAGCATTGCAACAAACTATGCGATATCCACACTGAGTCACTTTTACTCTTGGTTCTTCACCACAAAATTGTGAGGAAAGTTTCTGACTGAAACGTTAATTAAAATGGGTTTTTTAACCACTCTAAAAGACAACCCTGAATAAATTAAAGGATACAGTGATTTGAAAAAGACAGTAAACCTCCATTTGTGCGCTTGTGTGTGCCTGGGAGGGGAAAGGGTCAAACCAATTTGAAATGTGTAGAGCATGAAGTTCCAAATTATACAAGCTTCACAATGTATAAAAGCTATGTAGTCTGAGTGCATACACCTGCTGAAAGCAGGTGGGAAAGAGATAAAAATGTTGCTTCACTTTTTTCCTTGCAGAGTTGTCAATACTTTTAAAATCCTCCTAGTCTTTTGAGCTATTTCAGTGGTAACAAATGTAGTCTAGAGAAATGGATGAGGAACTCTAACAGCCTGGAGAAGCAAAAAGGATCCTTTTCATATAACTCGCAGCTTATTATATCAGCAGTTTCTGGATTTTTTTTAGCAAATTTTAATAATTTTCTCATTTTTCTACTGGAAGAACAGCTAGTTTTTTTGAGAGGAGGATGGTCAGCTGCCTAGAAAAACTTATTTTCTTTTTACTTCTGTTTCAGGTACACCCAGAATTTACGAAGTCAAATGTAATGAAATTACCTTTCATGTGAATTATGCTGGTATTTTCCCTGCCCCCACTCCCACACCAGGCTATGGTGGTGCATATGTTGTTATTTACAAATGCTCATATTACAGGACTGCCTGGGGAAACAAACCCATGAGGTCAGGATACGAAAGGAGGGGTATAATGTATTCTTTTGTTTCTCGGTGTCAGTATTCAGGGCCAAAACAAATCTTCCTACTTTAACTGTTTACAAGTGAAACACGTGTCTGATTTCTAAATTCCTTTCTAAGGACAAATATGATGCTTTAAAGGGCTCATAATCACGAGAAAGTAGGGCTATGGCCCTCCGTCTTCCCATGGTCTAGTGCAATGCAGGAAGAAACCATGGGGTGGCTTCTCTTTGCTGCAGCTGTATTTTCCTCTTCTGCAACCTAGCTCTATGTGGTACTTCTTTGACTTCCTATTGCCCTCAATTCTAGGATGTGCGAAAGCTTTACAATAATGTCACCATTACAGATGGGTGTGACCCTTGCTGTCATCCAGGCTGGCTGAATACCAGGCATGGATATGTGGACATGCGCCATACAGTGGCCACTTGTTTACCTACCTGGTCACTCTCAGAAATGACAACTCTAAACGGAGTCCACAGCAGGGTCAAATGGTGCCCTGTCCCTGGAAACATTCAAGGCCAGGCTGGATGGGGCAGGCTCTGAGCAACCTGATCTAGTTGAAGATGTCCCTGCTTATTGCAGGGGGGTTTGGGCTAGGTGACCTTTAAAGATCTCTTCCAACCCAAACTATTCTATGATTCTATAATTCTATGATATCCCAAATTCTTAAGGTACAAGGGCTTGCCAACAGGACAGCAGGTTTTTCTTGTGCTTTTGCCGTCCTTTCATAATGAAGGACTCTGCAGCTGTTGGAAAATGTCTTGTCTTCTGTTGGCATCAGTGTGAGGCCTTCAGGAGGCAAGAAACCTGTTCCTGGAGGTATTTCCCCAGGTGTTGATTGCTTGGACATGAAATCATGCTGGAGGAATCAAAGCAGACAGCATTGCCTAGTAAGAACATTGCCTACTGGTAGGAGTCCCTCAGACACTGTGAAGTAAACTTCAGTAAGGAGTGACTTTGGTATGAAAGAGCTGAGATATCAAGAACTGAAGATTTCTTTATTTGACATATAAAGAATGCCTTTTGCCCGTTGAAGATAGAAGTTTGTTAGGCCGCCTTCGGAGATAAATAAACATTCTCTAAGGAATTTCTAACAGGTGAGATAAAGGAAATGAATTTTTTCATAATATTTGACCTCTGTAAAATGTGACTCCTACAAATAACTCTCAAATTCTTTCTGTTTTCTGCTAAATATCATCTTATTTTTTTCCTTTATGTTTAAACCTGCCATATACTTTTGTCATATTCATTTTGTAGATGGAACTGTGTTGGCATTTGCAGGAGTAACAGGCATTATATGTTTTGTAAACCACTACTTGCATAAGAAAAATTCCCTGAAGGTGAGAGAGGAAGAAATTGGCAGAAGTTACCATTCACACAGGTAAGAGGAACCAAAACTTATAGGAACAATAAAACTTCTGTGGCCTTTCAAGTCTTTTGGGCTTTGGAATTCTGCAGTCTCTGGATAACTTGGTTTCAAATAGGGAAAATAATGGCCATATATTTAATATAAATGTAATAAATTTGATGATTAAACAATGCATTATTATTGCTTATTAAAATATTTAAGCTATTATTAAAATATTTAAGCTAATATTTAAGCTATTAATCAATTAGGTAATGTTTCTGTGGTTTCTAAGCATACTTTTTAAACTATGACCTACTGCATCTTCTCTGCATCACTGTTAAGAATTTCAGAATAGATATCCTGATGAAATCAAAGATCCATTTATGTAAGTGTCCAGTAACCATTTGCAGATGCTTAGCAAACACAGTCAAGAACAGGACAATTATACAGTGACACTTTCCCTGGTGTGCCATTCCAGCTTTCAGCCATCTACAGTATAGGGACTTCCAGAGCCAGAGGCTGCATTTGCATCAGCATACGTAATAGTCTCTAGTGAAGCTTTCTTCCATGAATTTGTTTAAAAATCTACTTTCTGAGCCCATTTATAATCTGTCCTCTGCAACACAATGTGGCAATGAGTTAATTTAATTACACTCTGTATGATAATTTCACTGGGTGTCCTTAGTTATTCCATGATAAGAAACTATAAGAAGTCATAGAAAACTGCTGTGCTAGTCATCTTTTTAATATCTTCTCTTTTCCATGCTGAAGAGTTCTAATTTAGTTTTTCCTGCTACATAAGCTACTGCATACCTCTGGATATCCTTGTGGCCTTTCTCAATCCATTTTTAGTTATGTGCTATTTTTCAGTTGAAATAATAAAAGCTGGAAGCACTGAGTCTGTAGGTAAACAATGTTTCATCTGTGACCTAACAGTGGAAGGAATTATTCTCAATTCTTTTCGTAATACATTTTACATTTTATTTCCTTGGTGGATTGCTATTGAGCATTGACGGGATATTTTTAAATCCTCCTATAAAGACTCCATATTCTGTTACCTGCATAGTAATAACCTGGGTTTGTTCAGCCTGGAGAAGAGAAGACAGAGGGGGGATCTCATCAATGCTTCTAAATATCTGAAGGGTGGGTGTCAGGAGGTCTGGACTGGACTCTTCAGTGGTGCCCGATGACAGGACAAGGGGCAATGGGCACAGATTGGAACACAGGAAGTTCCACCTGAATATGAGGGAAAACTTCTTTCCTGTGAGGGTGACAGAGCAGTGGCACAGGCTGCCCAGAGAGGCTGTGGAGTCTCCTTCCCTGGAGACATTCAAACCCCGCCTGGACGCGGTCCTGTGCCCCCTGCTCTAGGTGTGCCTGCTCACGCAGGGGGTTGGATGAGGTGATCTCTGGAGGTCCCTTCCAACCCCTGTCGTTCTGTGATTCTGTGGTTCTGTAATTTATAATACATCATGGTGTACATATAGTTCTTTTACTCCAGGTGTTTTTCTTTGCATTTAACAGTTTCAAGTCTGCCATTTTTGCCATTTTGCTTTTTTTTTCCTATTTATACAGTGTCATGAGAACATTCTACAGTGCTACTCAAAAGTTTCATTTCTTCACTACCATAATTATTTTTGTGTTGCCTACAAACTTTGTAGTCTCTGTAGTCAGTCCATTTTTCAAAAATATGATTTGTTAATCATAGTACAGGTCCTAATGCAAATACCTACAGGAGTCCTCTGGTACTCTCCAGGGCTGAGAATGTCAGTCTTTCATTCTTAACCTTATTGACGCAGTCATCATCAAAGCTGGCTGATGTGATACAAATCATATTCCCACTTTTTAATGTTTGTTTTGTTCAGTGGCTAAATAATTGCAAAATAAGCTATCCTTGCAGATTATGTTTTAAATGATAGTACAAAATTCCAAGGAACAAATGAACACAATTAATTTTTAATAAGTTCTGAATTAGTCTGTCTTGTTGAAGATGAACATCAGACTTGATCAGTCATAAAATAAGTCTGAATTCAGTTTTAAAATATATCTGCCTTGTTTTGTATCTATGCCTGACAAGCATGAAATATATGTTATTGTTCTCTTTAACTAGACAGATATCATTACTTGAATCTATAGCATGTAATTTTGTGCAGAAAGCTGAGTTATATTTTGAGATTAATGAGGGAGGAAAGAAGTCGACAGCTTTAGGACCTAATGTCTTGGGTTTATAAGATATTATGACATGCTTAATTTAGAGAATCACTTTTTATGTATATATGCATGCACAGTTTATCTCTTGGAAAGGACAAATATTCCTTGCCCACCTCCAACAGATGTTTATTATACCTGTTCTTGCAGCCTCAGATAAACGATACTCCATAATAGCCCTACAGAGCCTGATCTGGGACTCAGGTATCAATCCTTTTGAAAATCCTTCTAAATCCAGCCTAACTTTTGTGAAAGTAAGCTGATCAGTTTTCTTATTTCTAAAAGACTTATATGTAACCGATCAATATTGTCTTTACAAAAGCCTTCCTAAAAAGAAAGATTTCTGTTCCTCTTTCAAGCTTTCTTAATTGAAAAAGATCCCTTTTGTTGTTGTCCTTACATTGAATTTTCCAATTTTCTGTCCCTTTCTTAAACCAAACATAGTTTGACTGCAGCTGAAAGTACCCTATTTTTTTCACAAAAATTATTTCACAGGTCTTACTGCTGTTTGCATTCACATATCTGCATATTTTTTACAGCAGAATAACATTTTTACTCATTGAGCATGATTCTCACATGCTGGATCCTTAATACTTTGACCAGGGTTGTTTAGATGCGCTCTTCACCCCATACTATCAGTTGACATTCATCACATGACAAAAATGAGAGGTGGCATAACACCAAATTAAGGTGAAAATGCGCATTTATCATCCCAAACTGAGTGTATATCAACTGCTAATATTGGAAGAATTAAAAGAAACATACCAGCTGTGCTTTAAAAATTCTTCTCAATCAGTTCTATACATTGAAAGAAACTGCAGAATTTATTTAACCTTTTTTGTACACCTCATTAATTTAATTTATTTTATATGATTATTTTGAGGTAAATTTTTTTTTTTTTTTTTTTTACTTTCCACAGTTTGCAGCCAATTAGAAAAAATGCCTACTTTTTCATCTTTCTTGGCAACACCAAACTTCTTTGGGTAACTTGATTTTGTGAGAAAACCTCCTGGTGCTAAAGGATTCTTTTTTTATTAAATAAGTTTTTCAAGTTGTTTTCAGAAAATATTGTTGAATAAAACCAGCTACTAAATATACTGAATCTCTAACTGTCTTGAATCCTTATTTTTATTTCTTGATGTGTGTGTTCACTTGTTCACATTTAAATGTCTTCTACTTTCCCTTACATTGTTTTTAGTAAGCTTAATTATTGATACAATTTGTTGTCTATTGTTACAGTTTCTTTTAATGGTTTTGTCTGGCAAACGTTGATATATTCAGGACTGATAAAAGATATATCTGTACTAGTGGGAGACATTCATAAGAGTTAATGTAGGTCATGAAAATAAGTTATGGTAGCAAGACATTTTTATTATCTTAGCTAAACATTTTTGGATTATCATTAGTACAGGGAGATTTGTTACTTCCTGAACTGAACTTCAGGGTTTTTAAAAGTTGTTTCTTCTCCTTTCTTCCTCCTTTCTTGACTTTTTTAAGCTTTAAGCGCTTGACCTAACCTGCAATATATTTAGTTGTAAAAAATTAATTCATTTCCTCACCTCAGTGAAAGCTGGAAATATACACTGACCAACTATGATTGTGAAATGTCATTCATTAATTAGAACAATGTTTCCAAATCTCTTATTGCCACTCTGCAATCCTCATTTTTCTTACATTTTATCATGAAATTACACCCACAATGATCAGTCGGGTGGTAATTCCAATTTAGGAAGAAGTGGTGTATTGATTAAAAATATTCATGAGGGAACTGGAGATATTTTGGACAACACACAGCCCCTGATTTCAGGAGATAAATGTGTGGTCCAGTGTAGTAAAAACGCTACCAATGGAGAATGTACCAGCACCATTGTTCTGTTTCACTTCTATTAGTTGTCACTGTACTTCATGTACCATCAAAACCAATAACAAATTTGTTATTTTAGAAATAAACCATGCAAACATTCTCATAATCTATCTTCTGTTCTGGCATTACCCCAACTGCTAGAGGAAATATGTACCAGTAGAATTATAGGAATTGTTACAGATATACAATTTTGCAGTGCTATTTAAAATCCTAACATTGATTACTGTTTTCACCCTGGGCAGAATAAGCCCTGAAAAAATATTTTGAAATATTATTATTTTGAAAATGTTTTCTGAAAAATTACTTTGAAACATTTGAAATAAATAGAAAGCTATTAATCTATTTTTGTTTTCCATTTTAAAACTCGTATGATAAAAATGGCCAGAAAACAAAGTTCCCTTTCATGCATGCACACTGGTTTCATTTGTTCAGTCTGATCAGGACCAATGTTCTCTGACACTAGGGCCCAATCACATACCATAAACAGTTGATAATCAAAGAATCACTGGCACTAACAATCTGTGTAAATCATCCATAATGTATTACTGTGAAATGCCTATTTCTATATTTAGCCTCTTTTTCTATTCACATTTTGTCTGTCAGCAGACTCTTGTTTTTACTTGTGTCCATTTTAAAGTATTCAGAATATCCCCTGATCATATTGCACCCAACTCTGCTCTCTCTGAACTTGCTGGAAAAAAATAAAAATCTGGGATTGACTTATAGAACAAGAGGACATAGAACAAAAGTTACTTCTCCAAGGAGTCTGTCAAAATATATCTCTACCATATCCACTGACACACTATGAATATACCTACCCTTGCCTTTGTCTTGACAGAATCTTGTTCCCAGTAAGTATTAAGGGCTAGAAAAAAGTTCAGTATAGCAGCTGCCCTGTATCCTTTCATCTAGTTCTTTAAATTTCATCATTTAGAGAATAATTATGATCTAGACTTGTACCACCTTCTTTAAAGATCTTCCACTATACCATCTTCCTTACATGGGAGATGTTTGGGTTAAAAAAAAAAAGTAATAAAAATGGCATTTTCTTTAGAGAAAATAATGGTAGCTTTGCATCTGTGGAGCATGTATAAGCACAGGTGTTGAATGTGATGTGAATTCTCCCTTATTAACTAGTCAGAGCTTTTCTCTTGTCCTGACTGTAGTCATAAGACTTCTGTTATATGGCAGGGAAAGTGATTCTGTACTTGTGTTTGTTCTGGTTCTGCAGAAAATCATACACTTTTGCTATGCTATGGTTGCTATGGCAATGTTGAATTGATGTTTTGTGTCTTCTGATATAATTCCTGACACCACATACATACATGGGTCTATCAATAATTTTGCCCCTGTATTTGGCAGCCTGGCCAGGAGGTTCACCTCAAGAAATTCAGTGGTTCTGCCATTTTTCCAAGCCATTCAAGTGCAGGCATAAGAGTGAAATTTGCTTGACAGGCACTTTTGGAGGGACTTTGTAATGTACCAAATGGCGGCTATTCTCACCAAGCAATGTAGAACAGCCTTTACTGAGGATTTTACTTTTTGCTCCCTGCCTCTACCCCACAATTCCTGTCCTGATGTTATCTAGCTGTTGCAACCAAGTAGCCACATGCAGGCTAAGCTATCCTGTTAGATTCAAGCATGAAGCTGAATTCATTAGCTTATGCAGATTCTCAGTGAATGAACTTCTACACCACCCTGGCATATGAGATAACTTGTGAAAAGGGAAGGTCTGAAACATGGACACATTTTATGCACTCTTCACACTGTCACTGTGACTTTTGCCATGTACTGGAAATGACTTTAAAATAAGTTATTGCCTGCAGCTCTCTGCCTTCCCTGTCACAGCTGGGTGACTCACTTCATGGGCTAGAGAAAGCTATAGTAAAGGTAGGGCAAAGAGGTAAAAAAGAAGTATTTTTTGCAAAGCAAGAATATGTCTTATTCAAGTTCTATCAAAAGATTCTGGAAATCGAAGGAAAAATCTATTGCCTTGAGCTGAATATACATCAATGGGTTTTATGGCCTCTGTGTTATTTCTTGCCCAATTGTGTCTAATTAATGACAAAAGAATGTGTTTTATGATTATGATGATGCAAAGGTTCTCTGGTTTGCTCAGACTAGTAATAAAGCTGTGTCTGCTGAGAATGGGGAAAATGGATCAAATGACAAATGATCTCATTCAATATTACCTGAATTTGAATGATTTTGAATTAAACATTGATAGTTAATGTGTTTTAGAAAGGGAATACCTGTTGTGCACAACCTGCAGTATTTACTGATATTGGATCTGATCCTGGTTACTGCCAGAGCAGTAAAAGGTACTCTGAGATGATATTAAATGAGGCAGTTGAGCATTTTCTGTAGAGTTGGGACCCTGTGCAGTAGGTTTGAGAGAGAACAGAAACAGAAAATATGGCAGGGGAGAGAAAGGTTCTGCTAGGCTGCTGCACTGACATGTTCTGCTGCAGGCACCTCAGAGGCTGTAATTAGCTCCTGTAATGTGTAACAGTCCAGAGAGGACCCAAATTTGTGAGTGAAACTTAAGGGCTGTGTCCAAACACTTCTCTTACAAAGTTCTTGGAGGTAACTTCAAAGCAAAATTCCTTGTCTGCCATAGCAAAATCAGCCTCCCTAGAGTACAAACTCCAGGAAGCTCAGCACTGATGTTTTCTTTTTTCTTGCTTAGCTCAGCTTCAGCTCCCTCCAGGGTGTACCATTACACAGCCTCAACAATGTTATCCTCACTGATTGAGTCAGCACCAGACATCACTGAAGGCCATGTGGCAGATCTCATACCGCTGCTCTGGCAACACGTTCCAGCACATCTGTGCTACCAGATGAGATGTGCTTCTTCATTGGTCAGGGATAAAATGACATGGATTGCAGTCCAATAATTTCTATTCCAGATGACCCTAGGGAGAATAGAAAGAACTTAATCCTGGACCACACAGATCTAAGGTCAGAGTCCGAACTCCCAGTCTTCTGAAAGTGAAACAGCTCTCTGCATTTTTTCCATTTTCCCTAGGTGAAAACTTTGATATCACTAATGACATGAGTATATTTTAACCTAGTTGAGAGAGACTATTTCAGCTAAATACTATCTTATGGCTTGCTCTGCTTAAGATCAGAAAAAATTGGTTTTCTCTAAGTCTCTCTCTCAAAAAAAATCCACAGTATACTGGAATTTCCAGTGACTAGAATCTAGGATGCGATAATGACATTCCTTTTTCAAAATAAATATAAAGAATATCTTGATGTTTATTCATACCTAAGGTGAATCGAGGGATTTGATTAAATTACTCATCTTCCCAAGCAATGGCATGGAGATAAGACAAATTGTAAGACATGATATCTGATAGTCTCTGAGCAAATGACACCAGAGTAATAATCTGCACAATTTGGACTTCAGATGAGATTGTGATGTTGTAAATTATATAAAATAATGGTAGTAACTCAATTTTAGTTATTTGTTCTGTACTGGCTGCTTTGGAGCCTGATGCAAAATTAGAAGCTTTATCAGCCTCCACTGTACAGCCATATATAATTCATAAAAATTTCCTTATCCCAAAGAAAGCTCATTGCTTAAGTGTATGGCAAATAATCATACATGTTTATGACATGCCATGCAGTAATAAGGTGATCAGGCTTTGTATCTTAGTGCTCAGAATATGCAGTAAGATCGGGAGTTCATTACCTGAGCCACTTCACAGACTCATAGTCAGAAGTCTTTGACAGGAATTTAAAATTAACTCAGTGGGAATAGCAGCAGCAAGGGCTAGAAGGAGAGAAATTAAGGTGTTAAGAACTGTTGATAATATTGACTAATTAAGAGTGCAGCTTGATGATATTATCCTGTTTATTAACCACATAAATAAAGATATTTGGAGTGTTAGCAATTTTAGATGGCAACTTGCTGATTTGTGTGTGCTTGGTACCTACTGTGTAATATTATTCCTTTAACTTTACATTGTTACAGCAATATTACCAGTGCCAATTCTAGCCATTTCAAGATAAAAGAAAAAAAACCCTTCCCCCCTGATATTCTTAAATTGATTAAAACATTGTGAGACTACAAATAACCACAGGAGTCCTTTCTACCTGTCTTAAAACAAAACAAACTACATTTGCAAGCTTTTCTCCAAACCTGTGAACTTTTTGCTCTTCCCTGAAGATTAGATTATTTAGCAATATAAAAGCAACAGTGGTGGGGGCTTTAACAGAAATGGATTTCCTAATGATTAACACTGCTGGTATCACTAAGAGAGCTGAGCCTTATCTTAAGGCATGCCCTGCATTATACTAAACACAGTGGTCAATCTACTAATGACCAAACTAATTTTTTTATAAGTAGTTGTTACCCAATATGTTGAGGTAACCTTTTCCCCTGGTCAGGAGAGTGCCAGGTTCCAATTATACCTTCCAAACACCCCTCTAGCCTGGATGTGTGTGTATGGCTGCTGTGCCTTTGGAGATCTCCAGAACTGTCCACATTTGCTGGAACTGTCTGAATTGAAATATTTTCTGTCAGTCAGTGTACTCCAAGCACCTCAATAGACTAAAGGATTAATTTCCCAGGATTTCTGTAACAGTGTCAGCCCTGCATGCCTCAGCTACTCTGCAGAACAAACAGAGGTTCCAGGGGTGCTCTTAGTGCCCACCATCTGCTGTGCACACACAGCAAAAGCATATGCAGGTGGGCAGCTCAGCAAGTGCTCAAGCCCTTCTGGTGGGGGAGAGTGTTCTTGTACCAAGCCTTGCAGCCTGAAGGGCTCAGGTGGGGCTGACCATGCTCTGGTGTGATGCAAGCAGTGATGACGGGCCTAGCTGTTTCTAAGCATCAGGAGGATGCTTGGGACCCCAGCTATGACCAGGCAGCAGCACAGATGGAGAACACACAGGTAACAAATTTACAAACACACTAAGGTCGTTTTTTCCTCTGTTTCACTACCAATGGAGAAACAAGCTAAGTTTTCATCCAATAGCTCATCCTGGTTTATTTGTGACAAAGATCATAGTTAATTTTTGACCCTCTGTTCTTGGAGATGAGTTCTGTCCAGCACAAGGTAGACGTGAATGCTGAACCAACGGCCTGCTTGCCAGCACTCATGGCTGCTTGCCAGCCTTTTAACTCCAACCTGCAGTAGTGATAGGTTTGAAATAGACACTTAGATGCCAGCTGAGGGTGAGACTTCAGATGAGGTCTATTAAGCTGAGATCCATTGCTAGCTATTATCATGCCTTAAGTTTTCCTGTATCAGAGCCAAACATTGATTAGATAGTTCATGTATCAGACTATACCTCAGTTACATCAGAAGAAACAAAGGTATTGGACTTTGGCCAAAAAATTTCAATTACATGTAGTTACACAGCCTGAGTGCATGTTGAGATGCTATCTGTCCACAGCTTCTACTGGTGACAGAGGGACTTAAAGTGCTTGTTAACTTTAAAAATCAGACCAAAAATTATTTAGATACTTTATAATGGATTTAGGTGCTTGCCTTTACTCTAGGATGATGTATTAGCCTTTTTAAAGGGGAAATGAGAAACACTTCACTTTTCCTACTACATATAAAATACTTAGTTAATTAATAATAGAAATGGCTGTGAAGTAGAAGAAAGCCTCCTAGGTTAAAGTCCCGAAAGATTTGTGATGTAGTGTTAGCCATTTGTTCATGGCAAATGCTAGAGTACAAAGTTGTCTGAACAATGAATGATATTGCTCTTGAAATGTATGGCAGAACTTCTTTGCTCTTCTCTGTTGGAAAGTATACTTAGCCCCAGACAACTGCAATTAGAGTTTGCAAAGACATATGGCTCACTTGGCATTCGATGGTCCTTTGTTTGGAGCCACAGCTGTGGCTCTAAGAAACAAATCCCACACCATCAGGCAAGTTGAAAGTTTCCATGTATGGCTTCCCCCAGAGGCAGTTCTCTAGTTAAATATTCAAGCACAGAGAGTTCATGTTCTATCATGAATATGGACATTAACAATTATAGTTACAGAAAGGAAGCTGCAGTGGTGGCTTTTCCCTTATCATTTTTTTGCCTTGCCAAGACCTGCATCTCAGCCTCCAATGAAGGCAGCACTAGCTGTTTGTCTTTTCCAGTCCTTAGAGTCACTGTTCTGTGGTCTATTTAAGGACTTCAGTGCTTTTCTGTAGAAGAGGTGTTATGAGAATGACTGAAGTCCTGCATCTAAAAAACAGGTCTTTTTTTCTGTTACAAAATGGTTTAGGATCCATCTGCAGGCTAAAATAATCTAGATTTTTAATGAGTCTTAGTATTAGTTGACATAGCTTTATAGATGTGCGATTACTACCAACTACATATGATTATAATCCTGCTTTTCATCCTCTAGGCATGAGAGCAGGAAAAATTGTTCCTTTCATAATTCACATAATTCTTTCCTCCTGTTGGTCTTTGAAGTAGTTGTACTACTTTTCTGCCTTTTACTCTTTCAGATGCCACAGAGGACACAAAAACATACTTTGTTGGAGAGAATCATAAATATCATGGCAACTTCATACAAAGCTAGTGGCACGTTTTAGAAGAACCTGTAAGAGCAGTAAAAATCTTTTGAACAGGTGCACCATCATTAGAAAGAAAAGAAAAAGCAGAAAGCAGGTGTTATATGAATTATTTGGCTTTGTATGTCTCCTTTGTAAAAGTAATAGTATGTATAAGATACATTCCCATCCCCAGGAGGACATTAGGCAATTGTTCTCCTGCAGCAAGATGACTTTCATAATCTCAAATACTCTTTATACATGCACTTATGTTTTACAGTAGTTCAAGAACATTGCTTATATTGATTGATTTAATCATTGCTTTGGCGATTGCAAGGAGTCATATAGGTATAACCTGTTTGTTTAGACCTGGAACATTAACCTTAGCACTTTATGTGTGTGTCCCTCTAAAGCAAAGGCATTATTCCTCTGGCCATAGGCAATGATCAGTGACTGAACTTCAGAATGGCTTTCAGCACTAGTAGGAAATAAACATAGAATCTAATCCTTCAGTTGCCTCTATATATTCCTGCAGAGTCAGGGCTCCAGTGGGCGGAAAAGAAACCCCTACACTCTTCATGCTCTTTTCATGGGAGAATTGACATAATTAGACTGAAACATTCCCAAAGAGCCAGATGTTTCAGTTTGTTTGGCTCTTTGTTCACTGAAAATCTTACTGATGTCAATGGAGCCATTTAAATAACATGCTACTTAACATTAAAAAGGTAATAGTGTCTGACTCATAAAGAACATGCTTCAGATATCTCATTAACATGAAAAAAGTATATAAATGGTAACTCTTAGGTGGGGTGTAGGAGAGGGGCTCAGTACAGCTGGCACATCTGGATACCACCATTCATTATGCTTCTTGGCAATAAATTCCTACAAAACTTATTAGGGTTGCCTTTTTCACGTTTTAAACATAAAAGACTGCACATGTGGAAAGCAGTCAATAATTTTCACACCTTCAATTAGGAATGATCTGAATGGTGTGACTAGGCAGGGCTGGGCATGTGGATAAATTGTGCAAACCCAAAGCAAACAGCCTAATGCAGCTGTAAACATGTGTTTAGAAAGATGAGGAATGTGCAACCTTGAGAAAGGTGAGAAAAATGTCCTGATTTGTGGCATTAATGTTGTTATTGGTATTATAGCTTTTAGAGGTTGTGTTGAGCACTAAATTTGTAAAATCAGACCTAGCACAGGTTAGCTCACTTGTATTATTTACAATCTTGGTATAATGAGAAGGCAAAAACATTTACAGGGATGATAAATCAGTTATCACTCTGTGACAATATATATTAGTATGACAATATATTGCCCAGAGAGGTTGTGGAGTCTCCTTCCCTGGAGACATTCAAAACCCACCTGGACGTGGTCCTGTGCCCCCTGCTCTAGGTGTGCCTGCTCACACAGGGGAGTTGGACAAGATGATCTCTTGAGATCTCTTCCAACCCCTACTGTTCTGTGATTCTGTGATTCTGTAATCTGCCTGTCAACTGCTACAGGTAGCTGGATCCAGTGGGGTGTTTTCTGTGCAGACTGTGGCAGTTGCATGTTCCCAGATCCATCTGGTACTGAAGCTGAGGACGTGTTTCTGATGGCATCAAGTGGCCAAGAGCTCCACCAAGGCAGAAATCTGTGCCTATACCAGCACCCACACAAACACATACATCACACACAGATGTGCCGGACACAGTGGCCCTCTCCTGTCTCCTCTGTCCGTCTGTCTTGTCCCCCACAAAAGCTGGTATCCAGCCCTGCGGGTTCCTCTGACCCACTGCCACTGCAGCGTCCCCTCCTGCTCCCCCCCACACAGACAGCACACCCACTCTCTGCAGTTAGAAATAGGGTTTAATAAGAAGATCAAGCAAAGGGCTCAGTCAGGCAATTGTGCTGACCTATATAAACTTGACTGGCCACTTTTGTCCCTTTTACCCTCTCTTTTCCTATATTCCTCTCTGATTCACCTTGATTGCTCCCTTTCACCACCTTTGGTCCTTTCCCTAAGCACCTCATTGCACATTTCCACAATAACCTTAAAACATCTCAATATAAATTTTATGTAGTCCCAAAATTCTCTTCCACCTGCATCCCATAATAAGCCTCATAAGTCTTTAGGTGATCACCCCGTCAGTTTGCTCAGCCAATTGGAGAGAGTTTCTTCAGTTGGCTGATCTTGCCCAAGACTCATGGGACCTTTGGGCAAAGATCAGATGATGTATAGACTTCCTTCTGAAGACTCTTGCTGATTTTCTCCCACTCTTCTGACTGAAGTCTTTTACACTCAAGAGCCAAACTCTGCTCTTTTGTCACATGTGCTCAATATATAATGTTATTTGTTCACACTGAGATATGAGTTTGCCATTGACTTTAGTCAGAGCTGACTCTAAAAGCTGTTTTATATATCTGCTTGTAGTAGTTGCCAATTTTAATGTCAGCACCTGGCTGCACTTACTAGAGAATTATTTTACATGGAGAGTCCTGGCAATGAAAGTGATGAAAAGGACAAATGAGTTTTTATCTTTCATTGTTGAACAGTCTGGGAAATTAAGGTATTACCATGAAAAACTAAGATGTTAGAAACTAACGGGAATAGTTTTGTTTAAAAAAAAGTAATTTAACCTCAGAAAAATTAATTGGGTACCTTTTAATTTAGAAATGAAAAAAAAAGTTCTCTTTCCTTATTCCTTAGTTTCAAACACTGAGATGACCAGTTCACTTATTTTAATACACTTAAATTTTTAAATCAAATCAATCATTAAACTTACAAAAGAGTAACCTAGACCAGAGTCCTACTAACATAAAATTATTAGGCTTACAATATTCTAAGGACTAACTGTGGAAAATGAAATAGCAGGGATAGGGCAGGCTGCAAAATAAGGGTGTCAACAGAGTAGAGCAGCAAGAATTAAAAAGAGGTGAGAGTGAATGTTTTGAGTCAGCTACCCCTGCACCATGCGTTTGGCTAGGCTCTGAGCACAGGCTGGGGACAAGGCCAAACATCTAAGTAACTGCTGATACCCCCCAATTTGTACCCACGCAGCTTCGCACCTGACTTGGCAAGCAGTGACTAGGAGCTGGGAGCCAGCTGGGTATCAGCTGAAAGCAGTGGGTGCCTGCCTGAGTCTTCCTTCCTTAGGGTTTGCCCACACAAAGACAGAGGGATTGGTTCCCTCCAGCCTAGGGATGGGGGCAAGATCACACAGCCCAGAAACTGATTAAGATGCTTAACACTTCACCCCCCAACTCAGGTTTCTGTGTAACTTCCTTCCATTCCTCCAGTTAAGTACTGAAGGGCACACAGGCTTGCCCAGGAGACTGTTTTTTCTCTGAGCTGCAGGTCTTGATGCAGATTTCAAGCCCTAAGCTGAGGTGACAAGTCCCCGGTTTAGGAATTTGCAGTGATTTAAAAAGTTTCTCCTAGTTACAGTTGGCCAGGGGAGACCTGCTTCGCAGCTTATCAGCCATGTAATGTAAACATAGGTTTGGCTACACTATATAAGGAATGAGTATCAATGAAAATAAAATCACTGTGGAAAAAATGTATACCATATGCCCATCTACAACTGTAATTTTGAAGACTGTTTTCCTCCTATACATGTACAGTCTTTCTTTCAGTATTTTCAAACTCACTGGAAAAGCTAGAAAGGAAAAATACACATCCTTCAATGAAAAAAACCTCACATGTTCCTATACTACATAAAGAGTGTGTGAATTTGAAGTGAAGCCATTATTTGAGCTCTGCAAATTTAAAATAGTTAGTTAGGCTCATCCATGTGTGAATTTACTGAAGTCTTGAATTAATATAAGCCTTTGTGAAACTCATAAATCATCCGAAGTCATATTTTCACAGGAGTCAACAGTGTTACCCCTGAACTTATAAACATAAGAAACTTAAACTGAATTTATATATTAAATTGTACACACAATATTGTGAAAACTGGTGCAATATTATCTAGCTCTCTGCAGCAAAACAGGAATGATTTAAACCTCAAATTTTGTTATGAGTGTAGTATAGAAATTGAAAACATAAAGCCGTGAATTTTTTTTTGGTTGCTGTAATGATCATTATTGAGCAAGTGGAAATGAATACTGTGAATGGGAAGTTTTAATTAACTGCTGTCAAGGTGAACATTTATCCTGTTAAAATTTCTATGGCTAGTCAGTTATTCAGTGAAGGCAAATTTTTTAATGAAAGATATTAAGTATCCCGAACTTCCCTTGAAGAACCTCAGCACTTTGCAAGATTGGCTATTCCATTTTTTGACATTTTGCATTAAAAGGAAAGAGCATATATTAAAGGGCAAAAGAAATATGGCAAAGAAAGCAAACAACTTATAAGCCATAGAAATTTTTTTTATATATTGATGAAAAACTGCATTTAGCAACAGAAAGCTCTTAAAAAAACCCTCTCAGACAGTGATACTTGTATTTTACCATACATAGAAATGACATCTATCATGGAACATCACATAAACATACAGCTAAAGCACCGTGGTCACCTATTGCTTTATTTTATCATCCAGCATGGCTCTGAAAGGAAGATGTGACATTGAAGAGGGGCAAATCATGGAAGTTTAAATACGGGCCTGGTTGTGAAGTACTTTCACTCCAAATCCTCTGGGGTCTTTAATACCTTCATCTACTCCCTCATCTGTGAATTAAAAACAAGAGGGGCCAAGACACCTGCAGAGTCAACTAAAAGGAAAGAGTATGAGGACCTTACAGTTTCTAGGGGACCAATACTGCAGAAGAAGCAACATCCACAGTCTAACAAGGACAGTAACACCTGTGGTAGTTGGGAAGCTGTAGAAGTGTGGAGCTCCCTGGACAGCAGCAGCAAGGAGGGCAAATAATGCATCCTTTGTGCTTCTGCCCAGCCTTCCTCCCTTTGGGAATTACTTGAGTCAGACCTAGTTGGTATGACTCAAGTAGAAAAAAACTATCTGATTCATCATGGAATGTGCAGTCTCCCACTGTGCTTGCAGGTCTTTTAGAAACTGCTTTATCACAATCAACTTGATAAATGAGGTATATCTGAAGGTTTAGAAAAACTGCATCAGTCTTCCAACCCTTGAAGGACTTCCTTGGCTTACAAGAGCATCAAAGAACCCATGGTGTTGCTTATAGGAGAACACTTTTAAGGTGAAAAAAAGTGAATTGTCTTGCCTGTATCTCATCCTCAACATGCATGCAAGGCAGTTTATGGCAAGCCCTGTTCTTCGACACCACTAGGATGCTTTGATGAAGACTATTTGTTATTTACAGTTTGATGCAGGTTATATTTTAAATATGTGTCATGGGATGACCTCAACTGGACATAGACTCCCTGGAGATTTCATGGGTAATGGATGTGAAAGCATTTATTATCAAAAGTATAAATTCACCTGCTCTAGAAATTTACATTTATTTCAGTAAAATAAAAACTTTAAATATAACACAGTTGCTACACTGCAATGAATTACATTTTCTACATATAACATGGCAAGATTAGTTTTACCATAACTGGTATCACAATGAGATTCTGCTTTAAACATTTACCTGTGATTAGAAGGTTTATAATCAGACTAAAGCTTTTCATGTTCATTCTTACCCCTGCATTGATTGTTTTTTTTTCAATAAAAAAATGGTGAAAAAACCTCTGGTCATTCTTGAACACTGGGGGCTTTTTTTCCTTGTCTCACAATTATTTTTCTTCTGATTTTCTTTTACTTTTTACATTTACAAGGCATTTGTTCTTGACAATGAAAGACAACATTAAAATTGCCTAGCTTTTGATTAACTATTGTATGTCATTATCCTGACAGTCTCAAACTGTGTGCACATTTTGAGGCTTCTGTTTTAGAAACACAGAAACCATGAATGGCAAAATAACATCCTCCTGGTTAAGGTGTTGAACTGGAAGAGAGAAGGCACTGAAATAAGAACATCTTTGCTTCTGCATGTCTGCATGCTTCCTCCTTGTGCTCAGATAAGAAGTGAGTACCTACCTCTTCCATGTACCTTTAAATCTTTGTTCTGAAGCATAACCAGAACTCAAGCTTAAGAATTCAGGTCTTATTCTAAGAGGGATCTATGGCACAGTGCTGCAGGTTTTGGAGTAGACAAATTGCCATTCTTCATCACATTCTCTCTGCCTCTTAAATCTACTAAGCAGAGTTGCTAAAGCCCCTGTCTGTTATAATTTGGTTCAGCACGAAGGCATGCTTCCAAAATTGATGGATGAGTGGTTCATCATCCCTGTTGCTACAAGGTTTGAAGTTAAGTATATCAAAATAAGTGGTGTGCCAGTGCAGCCTTACTCATTCTCTCTGAAAATACTCTATGCCATAGCACTGATGATCTAGTAATCTGCTTTGTTTCTTTCTTTTTCCACTCCATAAAGATATCTTTTGAGTGGTAGTAGATCTTATTTACCATGGGATTAAAAAGTACAGAAATATAGAATATTGCAGGATGAGAAGGACACCTTAATATCTAAGATTTCTTTCTTACCCCTATATTTTACTCTGGAAGCAAAGCTCATACTTAAATACTTTTAAAAAATTTTAAAGATTACTGGTATATTTTTTTATTCTTGCTTTAATACCCTGTAGATTCTAGAGCTGCTTTTCATTCAATCTGTACTTACTTGTTCCTGTGGCTGACATTAATACAAAAAATTTGTAGGAGCTAGCAGTAGTCCCCTCAAACTTGTGCTTGTGTCATTAAACATTTCTCTTTCTCTTCTTTATTTGTGAAATATAAAGTTCTCCTCCTCTGTCCTTCACCAAGATAATCTCATACAATTTAATGAAGCTGAGAGCCCTATCTATTAGACAGCTTGGTTGTAAGTATCATGCCTATATCACTACATAGTGACTGTTCTTAATGGTATTTTGCAAGGTAGAAAATTAGAATAATGGAAGTCCAGACAGCTAAAGATATGCATTCTTCCTAAAAAATAATGCATTAATGAAGCATTAGCTTCATAGTTAGTGCTCTGAATTAATTTTTTTTTCTGAAATTCATTGATAATAATTAGTCGTCTTCTTCCCTCATTGTCCTTCACCATATTTCACAGGTACATCAAAACCTCAGTGTCTGAGGGAGTCAGCAAATACTGCTAGGCACTTCACCCATATTTTGGCCTCCTACTTGGTGTTTTGATATCAACACAGTCTCTTAGCCAATGTGTAAGAAGGATGAGTGAGAAGTAATGGAAAGTATTCTTCTTGTGCCTTTAGGAGATCATTCTTCTGTTCCTTTAATACAGCTTTTGTAATACGGTGTCCATTATTGTACCTTGAGAGGCCTTCCTCGATGGCACCACTTGATCTGGCATAGGATCTGTGTCGTGGGAGAGGTAAAGGATAATGTAGCTCATTCCTTGATGCTGGAATAATTTCTAAGTATCCAGTTCCTCCAACACAGGTAGAGCAGGAACCATCCACTCTTTTCACTAAGCCACATCAGTCCACTTGGACTTCTTTTCTTCTCATTTTCCCTGTTCTCTCACTCCAGTTCTGAGTCCAATGCTAACTTTAATGACATGCATTCCTCTGTAGGGTACCAAGTGCTGCTAATCACAGAACTTATCCAGTTCTGACCTCCTCTGAGCTCTCACTAGAGCCTATTGAGAATTTTGCCACAATAGCAGAAGATACACATGAAAGTAAGGGCAGGAATGTGTAGGTTTAGATAAAATGTAATTACAAATATTTTTTTTGGATGGCACACAGACTTTCTGGTCAGAATAGGAAGACCAAATCCCTAATCATCAGACAGATTTTTTTCCTCATGCCACAAATTATTTCAATAATGTAAATTGGCTTCTCCCCCAGCTCCAGCTTTTCAACACCACCTCATACGTTTAGCCCTTCTTTTTGTCTCTGCCCCTCTCTTATTTTATCCAAGTGTAGTTCGTTTTTGCTTTAGAAAAATCTCACAGATCTACTGCAGATTCTCTCTGAAGGCAAATGTGTGACTATTTTTGGGGTGCTAGTCACCGTTCAAGGTCCAGCTGAACCCTGAGCTACTCCCTTTCCCCACTCTATTCCCAGGGCTTGTGCCTACTGTCAATGACTCTCTCCTCCATGCCTTAAAGTTCCTTTACATTCATTAATCTGGTAGTATAATTCCTTCCTCCAAATTTTCTACACTTTGGGGAAACAACCTCAGTTAATTTCTAGACGACATAATATGGAAAATGAACAATCCTATTTTCCCTGCTCCAGAATTTCCAAAGTACATTTATTCTGGACAAGAGTGAGGTTAAGAAATGGTTTTGAGGCTGCATACAGCCATCTTTGGGTAGAAGTTTGTTTACCTTTTTCTTAAGATTAGGCGTTTTTCACAACAGCGAAAGAGATGTTTTATGAAAATCAAACTAACACAAAGTTACGTGTCCTGTACAAAGGCAACTTTCCTTTATAAAAAAATCTGTAATTTCAATGTCAAACAACTCTTCAAGGTATTTCTAAAAACTAACACTTTAGCTAAATTTTTATTTTAATTTTATATGCATTATCTGCAGGGTATGTCAGTAAGTTTCTGGCAGTTGAGGAACCTATATTTTTATTCTTTGTTAGTAAGCAAAAGATGGAGCTATATTTTAAAGTCAATATTAAATCCTTTATGCATTATATTTCCCTCAAGTATTTATTCTTTTAGAGATGTTTTTTATTTTAAAAAAGAGAATGGTCTTCAATGTTCAGGGAGATCTATAACAATATTTGTAATTATTTCTCATTGTGAGTTTCATGACGTATATTTTATGAAATATAAACTTGCTCTCTTTTCATGATGAAAAAGCCAACATTATTATTTTAAAAGGCATGCAAGATGTTACTGAAAGGATGTTTTGATATTTTCAATAAAAGAGAGGTATTTTTCCTTCTGCTCTGGATTACTATGCAAAGGGAATCATCATGCTGAAATATCACACCTCATGCTTTACAAGCATGCCATAAAATAAGAAGTGCTGTGGAATATTGAGCTTCATAACCATTGACAATACTAAAAATAAACAAACAAACAAATAAATAAGTAAATAAAAGAAATTAGCTGTAAGCCTACCAAAAGGAGCTCTTATATGTTGAATCTAGCAGAAAACGCTGTTTTTAACGAACAATTTTTTCAATACTGCAAGAGGCTTGGGGAGTGGCTACATCTGATTATTCTTTGCCTCTGGTTTCCTTTTTGATTTTCTTTTATTTTGGATTAAACTGCCAAATCTCTTTCTTTCCTATTACCAAAAAATAGAGGGTATTGTTTGCTTAGCTGTTTTTGTTTGTTCAGAACACAGGACTGCAAACCATATCCTTGCCTTCTCCATATCCAGCCCTCCTTCACCCAGTCAATGACCCTCTTGCTGGCTCTGTCCGTTACTACTTTTTGTTTCTTTGCACAATATCCCTTTGACTCTGTACCTCACACTGACACTCTTATCTCACTTTGCATTTCTTCCCTCTATGTTCTACTTTGTTCAAATGGAAAAGGTAGAAAACAATTTCATTTTCTTTTTTGTTCTTTGCATGTGCTTTCTTTTAAGTTGTATATGCTGGTTAGAGACCTTTCTTACCTCACTCACACTTACTTGATCTTTGTTTTCTTATAATGCTTGCTGATATTTCAATCTTCAGCCCCCCAAAAATCTAAAGAGTTTTATTGTTGTCTCCCTGTATATATGCATGTAACTGAACCTGTGACTATGCTAATATTTGGAATCATAGCTAAATCTATGTTGCATTTTGAACTGAAGCCCAAATTAGAGTTCATATTTGCTTTCTGCCCATCATATGCAGATATAAATCCATTGAAGGTGCAGGTTTTTAGGTAGATCTCTTAGCAACTGGAATAGAAACTTTGGGACACCTGACAAAGACCCAAATATGTTCCTCACTGATGGTAGACTGATTTGGGCCATGCTGTCAGTAACCATGATAGGCCTCTTTAAAGGACTCTTGTGAAACCTCCACAAAGACCGTTGGGATGGCTTTCTAAAGAATTTTAATATTACAGGCGATAATTCATTTGTCAGTCTTGAATATAAAGCAAATGTCTGCTGGGACACCACAAACAGCCCCTGAGTCAGTCTGTAGTACGTCTGTATAAAACAGCCAGGGCAGGTGAGAGAAGTCTCTCCTCTCCAGCAGTGCCTCCAGCATAGATCCACAGCGAAAACGAAAAGCATGTGGCCAGGGCACAGTGGTACATCCACTGCCTCCAGCGGTTTATGGCTTGGGGACTTCTTGAGCCAGAGGTAATATCTTCATATTTAACAGCCATCAGTGGACTTTTCCTTCCTGATTGTGCTCTGTTATTTTTGGACCTGTGTACTTTTACTCTACAAAATGTCCCACAGAGGTTTCGTAGCTAGCCATCACACTGTTGAGGAAATATGTCCTTGCTTTGCTTTGAATCTGCCTCTTGCTGGTTTATTTGATGTCCATTAATTTGTGTATTGGAATAGACAGTGAGTGTGTCCCTACTCACCTTCTCAATGTCTTTCATGATTTTGTGACCCCCTGCTGTATTCTTCTCAAGTTGCTCTTTTCCAGCCTGAAGTGTTCTGATCCTGGTCTTAGTAAATTCAGTGTCTTCTAAAATAGAAGTCATTCCAAAACTTTAGACATACCTCTTTTTTTTCTCTGCACTTTCCCAGCTCTGCTATGTCCTCAGGGAAACAAAACAACATTCAAGATATAGGGCATCATGGATTTATACAGAGGTATAATATTTTTGGTCTTTTTTTTTTTTTTTAGTTCTCCAATAATTCCTAAACTTTAATTTATTTGGTTTTAGTGGCTACTGAGGACTGAATTTACATTTTCATAGTTCCTTCTACTACATCTCAAGGCCTTATTTCTTACAAATGCAAAATTAGGTTTTTTTCCCTGTTGAACATTACACCCTTTTTTGTGAAACTTCACCTACCATTTTATAATTTTTGCTATTGGCACTCATCTTTTCCACTTTGAAGGTGTCAGTATAATTAGAAAACTTCTTCACCTTTTACAAACTCTGTGCAACGTAGATATTGACTAAACCATGTTTTTAGTTTTGAATTCAGTCAAAGGAAACCTGCCTTTAAAATATGTAACTTCAAAAACTCTGAAATAAGTAATAAATAAGTCTACACATAGTGTTCTCCTAAAACTGCATTGAATTGTAATGTGAAATAAAATCATGCATACATCTTAAGGTTTGAGAATTTATTTAAACAAAGTTGTACCTAAAGATTTAGTTTTTCTTCTTGTTACCTGTTCAAGAAAATGTCATGAAAGGAAAAAAAAAAGTCTGGAAAGGTCCATCAGTGTTTATGAGTGAATAACAGTTCTGTACTATTGAAAAAGCTCAGTGAATAATGAGAGTTTAAAATCTGTTTTAAGAATAACTCCAGCTTGCCTAAAAGTATCATTGCTGGAATTCCCATAGGCACTCAGACTCTTGGGATTCAAAATCTTATGTCATGTATTTGTCTAGATTTAGAGCTAGATACTCATTATATGAACTGTCACAGAAAGGGACCAAGATCTAAGTATAATCATTACCTACTGTCCTGGTTTCAGCTGGGATAGAGTTAATTTTCTTCGCAGTAGCTCGTATGGGGCTATGTTTTGGATTTGTGCTGGAAACAGTGGTGACAATGCGGAGATGTTTTAGTTGTTGCTGAGTAGCGCTTACACTAGTCAAGGGCTTTTTCAGCTCCCCGTGCTGTGCCGGGTGCACGGGAAGCTGGGAGGGGACACGGCCGGGACAGCTGACCCCAGCTGACCAAAGGGATATTCCATACCATATGGTGTCATGCTCGGTATATAAAGCTGGGGGAAGAAGAAGGAAGTGGGGGACATTGGGAGTGATGGCGTTTGTCTTCCCAAGGAACTGTTACACGTGATGGAGCCCTGCTTTCCTGGAGATGGCTGAACACCTGCCTGCCCATGGGGAGCAGTGAATGAATTCCTTGTTTTGCTTTGCTTGCGTGTGCGGCTCTTTCTTTCCCTATTGAACTGTCTTTACCTCAACCCATGAGTTTCCTCACTTTTACTCTCCTGATTCCCCCCCGCATCCCACCAGGGGGGAGTGAGCAAGCAGCTGCGTGGTGCTTAGTGGCTGACGGGGCTAAACCATGACAGTCCTTATTGGCGCCCAATGTGGGGCTCGAAGGGTTTGAGATAATGACAGATTTGATTGGAATGTGCTAGATTGACTTTAGCTGTTATTGCTGTTTAGCTCTTAATTGGCAGTCCTCTGTGCTTGCTATGGGGCTTGCCTGCTTTACTGTATATACGTGTACTGTATGCCTTAAAGTTCAGTGGTTGTTAGTGGCTGCTTTTTGCTTTCTCTGCTTGCTGTACTGCTGCTTATCACCTTACTCTGCTGTGCCTGGGAACGTTTTGATAACAACAATGGCCAAGTGCCTGGGCTGGCAGATGGCCAGGGCATCGCTGTTGTTTCTGTGCTGCTGCACTGGACAGGCTGGAACCTGTGGATGAGTCCACGCGGGAGCAGGACACCCCAAAGTGTCTGTGGCCTTGGTTATGCTGTGCCACAGCAGGTATGCCTCTGAGGGAACTGTGGCCCAAAGATAAGTCCATGTTGGAGAAGGTACACCTAGAAGTATCTGTGGCTGTAGATAAGTCCGTGCTGCAGCAGGTACACCTTGAAGCATCTGTGTCTGTGCATGAGCTCATGCTGGAACACCTCAGAGCATGTGGCCATGGAAAAGCCCACAACAGGGCAGATTCACTTCTGGAGGGACTGTGGACTGTGGACTGCTGACTGGGGCTAAACCGTGACACCTAGTTATTTTCACACGCATATGTGGCTTGTGATGATGAGAATGACTGGCGTGGTGGCACTCATCAGTAAGTCAAATCACTTCTGAATTAGAACAGGCCTTGCACTCTTCAGAATTAAGAGAGAAGTGCTTTTGCAAACATCAGTGAAAAATGAAAATAATTGATATAAGGCTTGCTGTAGTTTTTGCAGAAGTTTTCTTGACCACAGTGACATAAGATGTCATGAACACTGTTCAAAAACATATTTTTAGAATAGCTTTTTCAAGTAATACTTGAAATTTGTTATTGGCAGTTATTTATAAGTGATAAATATGGCTGATAAAGAAACAGCAAAAATGTGCCATAAAATTATTCTTACTTGTTATGTATGTCACTCAATAGTGGTTTCATATCATTGTCACTCAGTTCAAAGTACATTTATTGCCTACACTATTATTTTCGAGACTACTTTAGAGCACTATTAAGAGTGTTCAGAAACATGAATGATTTGAGCTTTGGAAGTGTATTCTTGTTTGTGACTGATGATGTAATACTAAAGGAGATATTGGTCCATACAGTTTAACAGAGGGCAGAAAAAAAGAGCATTTGCCCAGTTCATATACTGCATGATATAAGGCAGACAATAGCTAAACTATCATTTTCTCTTAAAGATTGCACAAGGGGGTTCAGTTTTCCTTATTTATGAAAGAATTTTAGAATTACAGGTGATATTTCATTTGACATTCTTGAATATAAAGCAAGAGTGAAGCATTTCTCCACAAGATAATTATCTCTACATTCTGTCATTAAAAAGCTGAAATTGTCTCCTTTGTTATTAGCAGTTTGGTACATTAGTAAAGTTTATCTAGCTGCTATATTGCATCTTTGAGTCCTTTTAATTATTTTTTTTTAAGGTCTTAAAATTAGGACCATCTGAACTTACAGGTACTGGTGTTTATGAAAAATATGTTCACTGTATGATAAAGTATAATAAATTACGAATTCTCTGGTCACTCTAAGAAGATATCCTACCCAAAGAAAAAAAGTCCTTTTTAATTCTGTGAAATACTTTTTATTGTAAAAACCTTCACATTTTTATTTCAGAAAGCTAAATTACATTAATCCAATTCACTGGTTTTTTTTTGAAAACTGTTTACTTCTGTAAGTCTGCTAAGCATTGCTGATGGGCTGATACTTGACAAAAGACTGAGCATAGTCTAATTTCAGGAGAAATATTGTACTTTGATATATTTGGTAGAAGATGTTTATTATTCAGGAATTCTGTATCAGAAAGTACAATTCTTAACATTCTTATTCTTCTCTTTAAAAAAAAACTTGTGAAATTTCTTTGGCTATTTGCATTTAGATGTGGCAGCAGAAAAATATTTTCCTGAGTAAATAAGTTTGGAAGAATTTCAGAAACCTGGTAAATATTGATTCTGTTAAGGTGAAGTTGCCAAGAAAGGTTGGATCAGATGATCCTTGAGGTGCCTTCCAATGTGGTATTTTATGATTCTATGATAAATTCCAATTATAATTGCAGAGAGCTTTATGAATCTTTTTAGGAAAAAAAGTATCAGATTTATTGAAATCAATATTATCATTAAACTATTTTGAATCTTATGATAACTGAAAGCAGAAGAAATGTTTACCTGAGAGAAAAATACAATCAATGTCAAGAAAAATAACATGCATTTCTCTAAAATGCTCTAAAAATATTTATCTCTTGATCTTTCACAGTCATCTTTTCCCACAAATAGGGAAAAAGAAGGGGAGGAATATGCTACTCCCTCTAAAAATTACATGTATTTGAGATCATTCCTTCATCAATCTCTGGATAAATCTGTTCAAATTCCTTTGGTAAGTGAGTTTTTTTAGGAGCCTTGTTCCTCCCCAACTCCTGTGACATACAGGCTTTTAGACAGAGCTTTTAGGCTAATGATATTGATCTCACTCCATTGACTGAACCTGCTCAAAAGATATGTTCTCCACCCTGTTATAAACATGTCATTCTGGAGGAGAAATCATAGTTAAATTTTAATAAAGAATTGTCTGAGAGACAGAGAATGGACCTTAAATATGAAACTTTTTTCTTAGAAGTTGAGCTGCCTAAAGCTGCTATCTCCTTTAATTTTTCACCCAAGACTCACAAATAGCTTTTATCTCATACACATAAGCACACTAGACTATTTCCTCAAATGGATAGTCTTTCTTCTGTATAGAGACAAACTGATTTCTCAGTGTTGCAAAAATTTACTGTGAGGTCACAGTGAATGAACTCAGTTTCAGAGTGGTCCAATGGAAACGAAATAAATATTAAAATCTTTTGTTTCAGAAAATATGCTTTCAGAAAGATACTGCAGTTAGTAGTTGAATGTATGATTACAAAGCTAGTTTGTGGGCTTATAAAGCTGGAGAAATAACACACATGAGGATATTACAGTTGGATCAAATCTTTTTACCCCAGATGTTTTCATGTATCTTGTCTCCAACAGTGGCCAGATGTGGATATCTAAGAAAGGGGTTCAAGAAACAGTGCCAGTACTTGCTGATCTCTTCTTTAATACACCTCTATAGAAGTTTAACAAATTCTTGTGCTGCTGCATCCAGCCTGTTTTGTGTTTAATATTCCCTGATGGGTCAATCTTCCAGCATTTTTCTGATTTTAACACACAACATCCTACAGCAGGGAATTTCACAGTTTAATGTAAATTGTGAGGAAAGGTTATATAATTTTTATGTCTGGAGCTTGCTAATTTCACTGGGTACCACCTGGCAGTAGCATCATAAGAAAGAGATTCATCATATGCCCATTCTCCATCCCTTCCGTTGCCCCCTTCCCAGCTGAGGAACCCTAGACTACTTAGCTTCATCCTAAAGAAGAGACAGGAAGAGGTTTCATATATTTTATCACCCTTTATGCTGCTGCAGCTGGACTGCTACTAAACTTTAAGACTGATTAACTAAAGCTGGCATGACTTCACTGCAAAGTCAAACCAGAGACTGCAATGTAAAACTTCTCCAGCAAAACAAACTTCTCATACCTCATGATCGTCTGCTGAATGCAGTTCTTGATATTGCTCTCCAAAGCATTTAAAGATTAAAGCCTTATTTTTAAAAGTAAGCATTTATTCACAGGAGTCCAGCCTTCATTTTTCTAGATGCATTACGCCTGAAAAATTTGCGACTACAAAATGAACTTCAAGCACAACATATTCTGCTTCCAGGAACCTGCTCTGTATGTAGAGTCATATGATTAGTACCTGATTTAAAACTCAATTCCAATTAAAAGCTTCAGGCCACAATTGTACCTTCAAGGTCACTGTGCCAGGATTTGCAAATTCTGATGGTAATTGTTGGTGTATGTTTAAAGTTGCAGGAATTAATATCTATTTAGTCTTTCTTATGTGCTGGCACTGGAGAGGTGACTGCAATGTCCGTAGTAGAAATACAGAATTGAGTTTAAATGTTCTTAATTCATATAAATGAATTGCTCTTTTTTAGTCTCTGTGTTCTAATATTAATTAATAGAATTCTGTCATAGGTTTATTTTGAAAAAGCATTATAAATGTAATTTTTAGAAGCCTAGATTTCTTACACTTTAGAAAGTAGTCAGACCTGTGAAACTTTGAAATCACAGAGAAATTAGCAGAGTAAATATATAAATTTCACTTCTCCTTGTGTCTCTGAAAGCTATTTTGATTTTTTTTTTTTAAATATGCTTCGGAATTGAGGGTGTATCCTTCAACAAAGCAAAATGTTCCCTAGGATTAAACAGAAGAGAATACTTGCAGGGGTGATGCTGGGCAAACAATCAGCTGTATGCCCTTCATGGAGATACAAAACCTCTCCTTGATTACTTTATTGGGTTAATATTTTGCAGATAGAGCGAGCTACCTGCAGAAGCGAGGGTGTCTCCTGTATTGCAGGGACTCCAGGGTAAATAAAGATTGGTGACCTTCAAAAGGATGGTGTAAACCATAAAGACAAACAACAGCTTGAAACAGTGGCAAGTCTACAGGAGTAAAAAGTTGTATGAAACATCGTAACTTTCTGAAGAACAGAATCCTGTTCAGCAACCTAAAAGTATTTGAAGCCCTACAGGAGCAGAGAAGTTATATTCACAGGTTCCTGCTGCTCAATGTTCTCTCTTATGACTTATTACATATCTAGGCCCTTAAGTCATGCTTTGCTACTCCTCTTTTGAACATCTGTAACCTGAACTTGACTAAAACATAACTTGGATAAAACACATTTTCTAGGAAGATGTTCCAGGAAAGCATCTAATCTTGTTTTGTTCTACTGGTTAGACACTGAATAAGTTGCAGCAGTGGTGGGAAGGGTGGGCTGCACAGCTCTTCAGCTGCAGCTGTGCTTTTAATGCAGGATCAGTTGCTGTACCTCACTGTGCTAACATAAAGGAGGGAGTAGAAAAGACTTTCTGGTAAATCCATGCCTGGTTAGTCACTGTCATTGATAAGAAAATCCTTTATTTTCAGTTTGATTTTGTCTGGCTTCATATGCTGGCCATATGCCTTTCTCAGTAA
>VZTV01083237.1:0-10037 GCA_013400875.1 Anhinga rufa | reverse complement strand
GCACATTTTGTTGATTACTTGAAATAGTCAAACCCCCCAAAACAGTACAGGTCCAGCCTTTGCTAGCTAGAGGTGCACATGGCTGTTCTTAAGGCAGAAAGGTACAGTTTTTTTCACCAATCCTTGTCAGGGATGCTAGTGTACCTTCCACATTGGCTCATATTTACCATACTATTTTAACTCGTTCTCAGTCTTTTTTTTTTTTTTTTCACCTTACAAATCATAAAAAGAGAAAGATGTTTTAGTTTGTTGGTTTGTTGGTTTGGTTTTTTTTTTTAAACGACAAAAGGAGAAATAAAGTGAATTCCCCTCTCCTTCAAGTTTTTAAAAACATTTCATTTTATTGGGGGAATTGTCACAAATTAGATGCTTGCAGCCACTTGAAAAGGTGAGATTATCAAGAGGAATCAAGGCTTATATTTTGACTTGCTCTAATTCCAGAGTGATGGGTCAGTAAGAAATATGAGAAAGCTTTAATGTGCATACTAGTGATAAGATAATTGATTACAAAAATATTTACCTTCCATCTTTTTTGTGATTAGTTATAACTGAAATAATATTGAGAAAAGCTTTAGATATTTGTAAATTTCTTATTTCCAAAAGAATTCTAAACTTTGCTTTTCCCTTAGTGGTGGGAGCTGAAATTTTAATGAGGTTGTTGTGAAATTAAGACTAGTCTGTGCCAAAGGTATAAAAAATGGGAATAGAATAAATAGGTATAAATATATGTTTATTTAAAAATAAAATGTTAATAATGTTTGAAATAAATATTTGCATGATTTAAAAGTTGCTTATATGACTTTTCCTGGTCCTGTTTAAAAAAAAAAAGTCAAAGGAGCAAATAAAAAACCCCCAAACTTCCCCACTGCCCATCACTTCATTTAAACAGGAGAAACTTGAGTTCAAAAGTACTTTTTTCTTCAGTGAAATTATGAGACAGACTTAAGTTGATAATTTATCTATACTTTTTTCCTTACTTTGGACAATCTGTTCATTCTCCTTGCTGCGTGGACTTCACAGATGTGGCTTTTTCAAAATAAAATTTATTTTTAAGTGTAATGTAATAAGTGTTTCATCACCAATACTTGTACACTGCATTTTGTGGTTTGTACCAACTGCTGAGAAAAGTAATGGTTCTTGATTCCATCTGGACAAAGTAAGTTTCAGACTTTGGAAATACTTACAAGTAAATACTAAGTCTTCTGCCCTAAGGATTCAAATATGCAAAGGATTTTATCATTAAAATTTCTTCATTGTCATGGATGGAAACAGGACCTTTTCTACATAGAGAACTTTTACGAACAACAAACTGTACTGGCACCAGCCACAAGACTGGCTTTCTCTTCTGGTTTTATGTGGAGTGTTGAAAATTTATATTGGTCATAAAAAGCATATGGTGGGGCAGGGAGGGAAGCCATGTTTCTACAATTGTCCTCTCTCTAGGGTCTTGAATTAAAAGACTGGATGAGGCTGTAGTACATCATCATTAGAAAGTCCTTATGGCAACAGCATTCTGAGTAGGCTGGGAGCTCTAGTTATCTGTGGGGCTGGAGAGCTGCTTCAAACAGAAGGGCAATATGCAGTTGCATAGTAGGCTTCCAGAGCTGGGCACCCTTGCTGTTTATCCCTCTGCTATCTAAAAGGCCCCAGCACCTAGCTGCTGAGTTCAGAAATGGAAACAATTTGCGGGTGTTGTTGTATTTGAGTATGTATGAGCTGCAAAGTGCAGGGAGGCGTTCTTAGCTCTGGCTGGCCAAAACTTGCATACAGCAGGCAACAATGAAATTCAGCTTCACCCAGATGTGCTCTATTAGCTTGAACTTCGTCCACTAGCTGATGTTAAATCTCATATTTTCTTATCTTCCCTGATTTTGGTCCAGGGAAAATATCAACCATAATCACCAAGCCAAAAGTATTTCTTTGGAGTATAGATGCACCCTGAGATCTTGGAGCTGTGCATATTGGTTTGGTGGGTAAACTTTATTCAGAAAATACATGAGAGGAGCTCTTTTCTTGTAAAAAACCAGTAATTTTGTTAGACCTGTGACTTGCTATTTAATTAGCTTAAAAGAAATGGCATTAGAATAGATAGATGTGCAAGTAGGTTAGAATCTGGATTTGTGCATGACTTTTGGAAAAGTGTCTATCATTCTTACATGGAGATGAGGTAGAATTTATAGTTCAGGAGAAATTATTAAGAGTAGTTTATGTCAACATTTCTTCAAAAACAGTCTGCGCTCCCTACCCTTAAAATATTAGAGCTTCTATATTCTTACCATTACCTGCGATTATGTATGTGTACCAAAACAGTTGTAGTTGTAGGAATCCTGAAACATTGATAATGAATGATAAAGTGCCTGAATATATCCTCAATTTATGTATAAGGCTAGTAAAAAAGACAACTTTTGGAACCTAACAATACTAACAAATATTATGTAAAATATGTCCTCTCAATCCAGTCTATTGACATAACACAGGTACAAAAAATGTGCCAGACTGCAGAACTTTGTATTGACATTCTTGCTAAGCTTTTTCACGTGCCTTTTAATTTAAAGGCTGCCTACCTTGTGCCCTGCCAAGTCATGGGACCTCTTCCTCACCTTGGCCAATCTAGCCACTCACCCCAGCAGGAGATTGATGTGGGAGATGCTCGTTCTGATACATGTCTGCACAAAGCTACATCAGGTAGTATTTAGTGTCTCCATGGTTGCCTTCAGGAAGTATTGTACACTTCTAAGGGTGCTCTGAGCTGACTTTACTTACTCTGTTTACCCTTTCTTCCCCTGCCCCACTCTTGTTCTCGTGGCAAGAAGAAACTAAGCTTTCATATTGTGACCTACCTGCACTGTTACGAAGCTTTCAGCTGACTTATATTTTTAAGTCAGTAGATCAAACCTGACTCACCCTGCCACAGCTGAGATAGTACTAAAATGTGGAATAGTTTTACTCTGATTTCTTGGTAAGAATGTTTTATTATGTCTCACCATTTCTGAATGTAATTTGTAATCCATAGGGTTTTTTTAAACCCTGCAATTGCTAGTCCTATTTCCTCAGACTTGCATAGTCTTCTGCAGGGCACAGACAAGCAGCAAGCCTTAGAGATGTAAATCCTCTGAAGCATGAAGAACTGGCAGAAGAAATCTGGTTAACTTCTCAGCCGTAGTACCTACAGTCTGTTAGTGCTGCCATGCAAAAAGTGATACTAAACTTGAGGGAAGTGCAGCTGGTGTGAATAAGAATATCCAGATTCAACCCATCACTGGCAGTGGTTGTCTGCAAAGGGAATTCTGCCCTTTGCAGTGACTTCACTTTCTTCTTTGAATAACTCACTGTCCTAGCATATGTCTATGCTTTCCAGTAAAGGGTTCAAAATAAGCTGGAATATGTGTCACAGCTTTATAACAGTTTTGATAAAGTAATCTTCCTAGGCCAGTTCAGGTTCCTTCTCAAGCTTGTTAATACAGCTATGTTGATTTTGGCACTGTAGTATGGATATGCTTTCTGCACTCTTTGAAATGTTTGGATTCTTTCTCCTCTATCTTCTAGTCCCCTTTTCCCTACTGCAGATTGACCCTTTCTGACAATTAGCTTGCTTAGCTGTCTACCTTTTGGAAATTAGTTTTGAAAACTGGTTTGTCTGAAAACGTCTCCGTTTGTCCAGCTCAGCTTGTGATCTTTAGTGCTTGGTTATTCTTGGGGCATTAGAGTACCAATTCAGCTAAACACTTTTACTCGGCTGTGTAGAAGAGGAGATAAAGAATAAAACTATCATCTCAAAATTGCACAGGAAATATAAATGAACATGATTTCTTAGCCTACTTGAGACATGGTCATAAAGCTGGGATAAAGTATCTTATCATTACACAGAAATTACACTTTATTTCTTTATTTACTTAGTATATCTATTCTGTAGATAAGAAAGGATTTTACTTCAACAGTTAGACATAGATGATAAAATTCAGTGTTTGTGAAGGCATCACATGCAGCTCCTTTTCGATCTAATGCAGTTTTTACAGCAACTGCTGGAGTCTTACCAAATAAGGAACACCAGAAACTCATGGCTAATCAGGGGAATCTTTTCACAGTCATTTTTGTTATGGTAGGTCTTTATAGGCTCTTCAGAGAAGCTAACTACCTGCTCATGTAATCAGAGAGAAGGTGCTTAACATTAAATTTGACTGATCTCAGCTTTCTATTAGAGAAGGGGGATTATGTTTGAGAAGTTTGTATTGTTCCAACATTAACTAATTTGTCAGAGATAACACTAACTGTCCTGTGCTTACTTCCTCCATTGCTTTGAATGATGGTGTAATTTGCTATGCTACCTTATGCCTAATCAGTTTAACTTGTCTGGATTTCTTTGACATTTATAGTAGTCTTTGCGATCATTTAGCTCAAGCATTTTTTTTTCCTCTAGGTTTCCCAAAAGATATGGCTTAATAGAAATTCTAATGAGTCCCAGTGATTTATTTCTCAGTAGTTAGTGCTTCTGCTTTCCTGACCTTCAAATGAGCTCTGAGAATGAAATACTTTCCCTACCAATTCATGTTTTTCCATTGTGAATAAGGAAAAATATTTAAATTTAGTTAATTTTCCTCATCAAGGTCAAGTCTCTTTTGTCTCATCATTTCCCTTCCAGAAGGGACTTTTTTATGATCATGACAAAGGGAAAATTGTTAGCTTATATGTGAATTATCATGAGATAATGCTGTCAGGCTGCTTGTAGTGGACATTTGTACGTAATAGAAACTATTAGAGTTATAGTTAGAGTCAGTAGGAAGCCCTTATTTTAGGGTTACTCCACTCCTTGCCTTCTTATTGCCAAAATTTAACTATGTTGACAGAAACTTTTTCCATGTCTGATCTTTTTTTCTAGCCTGACTTTATTTTAACAGCTGACAGAAAGCTCTCCACTGGTTCCTGTCCTGAACCTTTTTTGTCCTTGAGTGAAATAAGGACAGTGGTTTATTTTTGCCTCCCCCTGTCCCATATAAATTTGTTCCTATATGAAGTTTTTGACAAAAGAGTTCTGTCATCCAATATTGGGTTGCGTGGATCAGCTAGAAGTAATCTGAAGGAAGATTTATCTGGTTATACTAGTCTATTTTTTCTTTCTGGAATTCTGTCTAGTTGTTCACACCTTGGATACTACTCAATGAAGTAACAGTTAGGTGGCAGTGTTTGGTTCGCACCATTCATTCAACTTCAGTTAAGGTGCATGTTGAAAATATTATTGTTGCTTGTGAAAAAATCTGTAATTTCCATTATAGTAAAATGATTTGACACCTGCACATGTAAAAGATGAAGGCTGAAAACCAAAATGAGAGTTCAGAAATATTGTTATTGGGAAACTCAGGCTGCTGGCCTTCTTTCTCTCAACTTTAATGACGGAATATGTTTTCCACAAGAATTATCACTTGTTTGGTGTGTGAAATGGGAGTTAATCAAGGTGCTGTAGTATGTTGAAACTGTGTTTTTGGATTCCAGTGCCTCTGCTATGAGAATAGAAGGTCAACAGCAGGGAAAGCAGAAGACAGCAATTAGAGAGTCACACTGAAGCCTCAGATTATGATCATGGACAACAGGGTCCTTTGTCCTGTGGCTTTTCAAGAGTTTTCTTTGGTTTGTTAATCACCAGCCTGTTGTGCTTTAATTGAACTAAGAAAAGTCTGTTATACATGGCCTGTTTTTTTTTTCTGTGGTCCTCTGGGGAGAAGGTTTATTATGGCAGTTTTGTTTTGGAACATTGTAATATATGTATGCTTTATCTTAGAGAATGCTGGTCAAAGATGTTTGCCCTTTATTCTGTTTGAAGCTGAGCTTTACGGTAATTCTTAGCTTGATGGGAACAACTCTCTTTTCTGTGTCTGACTCTGTAAATGTCTGTATAAGCTTCACACTTGATGTCATTTGCTTTTAACATTGTAAAAGACAGGTGAAGATGCAAAATTAAGAATGTCTTGTTGAAGTACACCTGAGTGTAGTAGGGGGGCAGCCCCAGCCCTGGGCATCAGCCACCTCCCTGGGGACAGGGCTAGGCTGAGGCCAGGATGGGACATCAGCCTGTGGGGGGCCCAGCTTGGTGGGGCCCAAGGCCACACTCTGAGGAGCTGTAGACCGGCCCTGCTGTGGCATTAATGGGGCAGGGACTGATGGCCCCAGGGGGGCTGAGGTGGGGTCCTGGGCCCATGGAGGAGGCTCTGGGGCCAGGTGGTCAGGAGAGTAAGGCCTAGAAGTGCCCTCAGGGCCCTCAAACAATTGATACAAATGTCTCCCACTACATCTGAAGATGAGAAGAGAAACTTCTGAACTTTAAGTTTTGAAAGGCCAGTGACAAGGACAAACCCCATAAAGCTTGAAGGGCCTATAGACCTGGGGTGAAGTGGGGCATGTCAGCCTAGCAAAAGAGGTTAAAATGAAGAGTGCTTGGTCTTAAGATGGGAGGAAAGGGAGCTTGAGGTGGAGGGAGAGCCTGCCTAGGTGAAAATGTTCCAGCTCTACCCTATTTCTGTCAGCCTGGGGTCTGAATCATTAGCAAGTTAGGTTGGTAGGGATCTCTGGAGGTCAGCCAGCCCAGACCCTTGTTCAAAGCAGGTCTGATGAGATCAGGGCTGTGTCTGATTCTTTCCTGAACACCTCCAGGATGGAGATTCAACAGCCTCTCTGGGCTGTGTTGCAACATTTAACCACCCCCATGGTTTAAACAAAAAATGAATCCTTACATCTCGTAATTTCTCATGCTCCAGCATGAGTCTGTGGTCTCTTGTCCTACCACTGTGCACCTCTGAGAATAAGAATCTGGCTCTGTCTTCATGTCTTCTGATCAGGCATTTATAGAGAGTGATATGGTATCCCCTTAGCCTTCCTTTCTGAAGGCTGAATAAACCCAGTTCTCTCTGCTTATCCTCATGTTTTGTGCACTTCAGCCACTGGTCATCTTAGTGGCCCTCCACTAGACCCATTCCTTTATGTCCATGTCTAGTAGATAATCATCCAAGGCAAATCTCTTGGCTTCACACTGTCTTCCAGATCTTCCACATAACAGTATCTATATGCCCTAATCAACATGCTATAGAGTCATTCTTTCTTCTGTAGATACCTATGAGCTTTATATAACATGGAGCAACATGACTGGGAGATGCTGACCATATCTGAACACTTGATATCCTCAAGGTTAGCTCACCTTTCCTGTCTGTGGGGAAAACTAAGTTCAAATGCCTATTCTATTTAGAAAAGGAGAATTTGAATCTGTCTTTCCTACATAAATGATCCCTGGAGCTACTGTGTGGCTGAGTAAGATGTGGATTAAACACACTCTTTCTCCCACTAACAAACAAGTATTTGCAAGCAACACAGATCAGTGTATTATTATACACTGAGTAGTTTGTTGACCTCAGGATTTGACATCCCTGCCTGAACCCTTACATTTGCATAAGAGTGGTTTTGTGGCAAGTTGATAGATGCCCAGGTAATTCAAGTTCTTTCCAGATTGGATGTCAACTAAATGGTAAGTCTGAGGATTGAAATTTTAGACTTGGATTATAAAAATGAGGTTGAGCATGCCTTTATGCACATGCTCAAATTTGATCCCCATTTCACAGCGTAAGTATTTGCTGCTTATAAGAAGAGAGCCTGGAGGCCACAGATTAATAGATTGCTGGAGTATGTTCCATTATGGCAAACTTCAACCTATTAATAATTATATATGTTCTTTTGACTGGCACATGTATTTGTTTTGAAGGTGGCCATGACACCAAGCTATAATCACCAAAAGAATAGTGGTGGGGATTTTTGGCTTTTTTTCTAATGTCTCTTCCATGAAAAACTGGACAAGAAATTACTGGTATGGAACAGGTGTTAGGTGCATAGTTAAGCATTCTTGTGCCAAAAACCAGCTGGAGCCATAACTTTTTTTAAAATCAGGTAAGCTTGAGGAAAAAAGTTGGCAACATCCATTTCCAGAAACAAGCACAGAGTCGACTTTGGATTTATGCATAAATATTAGCTACATGTCTAGAGCTCTATACTTGAATTACATCAGAACCCTATTTTGTGCTTAAGAAAATGCAAATTTCTAAACATTGTGGGTTTTTGAGAACAAACAAACCTAGTGTAAGCAAATGCATCTTGCCTGAGTCTGTAGACAACTCTGCAGAAGCTCACTGCTCTCTCATCTCAGGAGGTTATTAACATCCACAGTCACAGTATGAAATGAGTTCTGCAAGTGTTCTCCTACAGATATGACATACTTGGTGGGAGTGCACTAAACTGTGAATAGAAGTACCTGAGGTTTTTTTCTTGTACCATATTTTTATCTTCTAAAGAGATTCCTGCTGTCACTTCTGTTGGGGACCCATGCCATTGTGGCAACTTCTGAAGACTGGATGATTCTTTACAAACGAGGGCTCTGGATCCTGGACTGGCTGTGGCTGGTATTACTTGTACCAAGACAGTATCAAGTGATATGCTTTCTTTTTCAAGTTCAGAGCTGACTCAAAACTTCCCAGCAGACAAAATCAATCCTGTGCTAGCAGCATGGTGGGTTTTTTTAGAGAGACATGTGAGCCTGGGATAAGGGACAGCCATTAGAGATTTGGAATATACTGGGTGATTTCAGAGATCCCTGAGAGGAAGGACAGGGGGTGTATATTCTCTCTCTTTTCTGTGAATCTGTTTCTTCTGCTGCTTCCCTATCTACCTTCTCGTTCACCTTGTATCTGGTGTTCACAAGCCCCTCATAGCTGAGGAGCTATACATTCACCTCTTCTTCCAGCAGCAGGTCTTCCTCTTGTTTCAGGAGGAGAGAAGGCTGGTCTGGGACACAGCTGGATGGAAATCCCAGAGAACCAAACATACTAATCCTTGCCTTGCCTTGCCTTGCCTTGCAGAAGATAGCTACTGTCTCTTCTGGGACCTGAAAAATGATGCAAGCTCTGACTCTCTGGCAAGAACGGGGGCTGTGCAGGCAGGCAGCTGTTCAGGATAGACACCTAGCCACACGCATATAAAGGTGTCAATGTGTTGTGCCTTAAGGCCTGCTGTGCAAGACAGCCTCTGGTTCTGTGTGCCCTGATAATGAAATTGTAGTGGGATACTGGGATAAAGTTGGATATGAGCATAAATATTATCAGATTTAAATCATGTTTGTCTTGGTAGTGATTGTTTGACAGTGTGGTTTAGCTGATAGTTAGCTTAGCTTTTGACTAATTTGTATTTTAAGAACTGCTAGGGCTTTGTAAGAAGATTGTTTTTAGAAAAAAAGCACAACTCCATGATATAGTTTAAATAGCAGAATTACAAAGGACTTGGGAAGGTTCTTTTTAAACAAGAAAAGGAAGTTTAGATGAATAAAAAAATCATATAAGAGGAGGAAATGCTGTGTGGAACTAATAGGAACCAGATTAAACAGCAAAAAGGACTTTGCTTTTTTATTGCTAGTAGAGAGTAGCATGATTTCTATAATATTAACTTTATTTGGAAAGGGAAACCTTTCTTTTTCTAAATATCTTTGTGCTTCATGTACTGGTTATTTTTTTTGTACCATCTCCATTCTGTACAAAACCCTCATAGTTCAGGTACGAAAGATACTGAAATGCAAAATGGTGTTTATCTGGATGGTTGGCATGGTGCAGGGACACAGAGGTGTTTTTCAGGACTAGCAGGATTTTTGTGAGAACAGTTTATTTATAGAAAAATGCAGTTTTACTTCACTGAAAGTATTCATGGGCTTCAGCTGCTCTTGGGTAGTAATTTTGCCCAAACAACTGCCCTGAAGATTCAGCGTTCCTGAAATATTTTTCTTCTGTTTGTTTAAATTCTTGCTACTAGGCTAATAAAGTGGGTTCATTACTGCTGACAAAACTGGAAAAGAGAATCATAGAATAATTTGGGTTGGAAAAAACCTTTAAAGGTCACCTAGTCCAACTACCCCTTCAATAAGCAGGGACATCTTCTACTAGATCAGCTTGCTCAAAGCCTCTTCCAACCTGACCTTGAACGTTTCCAGGTATGGGACATCTGCCACCTCTCTAGGCAAC
>VZTV01083228.1:0-71628 GCA_013400875.1 Anhinga rufa | reverse complement strand
ATGTTCATTTCCATGGCAATAGACGGTGATATTGTGCGCTCAAGATTATGAACTCTCTAAAATCATAAGAAGGATGAAAAACTGAGCTAGGAGGAAGCAAGTATTACTATTACGGCTCACCTTTAATAGAAGCAGATGAAAGAGTGAAAATATTGGTCTGATAAACCAGGACTTGCATGGCTGTTTGCTCGCCGTGTTCACCCTCGGAGGAAGGACTCCTCAGTGCATTAGTTTCATTTGACTGGAGTTATTTTCCTCATAAAATCCTATATGTACATTTTACTTCATAGAAAATCTCGAATGCTCAAACCCATAAGATGGAGAAATCTCAAATTGTTTTTCTTGCACCTAAACATTGTTTTACAAGTCTTGAGTCCGCTGCTTAAAAGTAAAGTGTTTTGCTCATGAAGGATGACCCAATTTGTCTTCTCCGTTCTGCAGTTCTTCACTCCCAAACAGCATCGGCTGTAGAGAACTTTTGTTTCACAGGCAGTTGTGCTAAATACTGGGTTTATTTTTATATTTAAGTAATTGCAGAGGAGATCTATCTACCAAACTGCCAGCCTGCCTACTACCTACCTGTTTATTTATTTCTGTAATTCATCTGAATAGTTCTAGATGTGTTTTACAGCTCCACACCTACTAATGATGTTACTGAGACTAAGTGGAGTTAACTGAAAAAAGCCTAGATGTGGTTACTGAACCCAGCTCTCTAAGATCTAGAGGACTAAAACTCCAGCAATCTAAGCTAGTTTCATTCACACAGATGTGGCCATTGAGCTAATAAGCTCAGTAACTGTGCCTAAACCGTCACAGAAACCTACCCAGAAAACAGATGTTTCTGTTTTGGTAGCACAGGGCAATGGTTCCCATGCTGTTTTGAATTACAGACCACCATCAACACGCAGAATTACTTGCAGACAACCATGTTGTCATGGTACTCTCTCATATCATCTGAAAAAGACCAGGATCATTTTAGGTTAATTACAGACCACGTACAATGAGTCCTGGATGGTTGCTGGTGACCCCATCATAGTTTGGAAACCAAGCGCTCGTTTTTAAAAACATGATGTTGTTTTTTGCCAGCTTTAGAAGTTACTAGAATTGCTCTCTGATTATCACATCTCAGTCATATTTTCTTTTATTAATGTATTTTTTAAAACAGAATGTGAGTTGACCTTGCCGGTGTTTTTTCAATTCAGTTTTGCTTTATGGTTTTCAAGTTGATTTCTGGAAGTAGATAAACTTGTTTTGTCTTTTAGTATATACTTAACGAAACAGAAGCTCAGATAAAAGCAGAGCTGTGGATGAAAGAAAATGCAGATTATTTGAAGGAACAAAAAGGTAAGTATATGGGACAGAAATTCTCCTTTTGGCTGGTGTTGCTGAAATATGCAGTCTGTGTAATCTTCATGCTGGTTACCCTTTTGTCATCTTTCAGAAAAGGAAGCAAGAATAGCAAAAGAGAAAGAACTTGGGATTTATAAGGAACACAAGGTATTAAACTGTGTGCTAATTGTGTCTGTTTGAAAATGTTCTGGAAATTCATCACATTTGCTGATCAACTCCATGTAGGATGTGTATGGCCATAATGGTACAGGTCACCACTAAACGAGCAAAAGCTATTTTATCTCTCTACCTGTTATTGAAATACAAGGCTATAGCTTTTCAGGTGGTGAGTAAAACACTTTCTTGCCCAAACTTTTACTGTAAATTACTGTTGTGAGAAAATTTTGTGCATGGCAAAGTCAGAGCTGGCTCTTTGCATTTATGATTGCTGTCCTAATTGCTTGCTTATTTAAATACAGGTCTTAAGACATGCCTAATTTTTTTTAACGTGTGCATGGGGAATTTGTTTGTACTTGCCATAACGTCAGTAGCTTTCTTTGCTCTTACAATAATGATTTCTTTATGAAGAACTGAACAGATCCTTGTTACAGTCACTTGAAGGAATATTTTGTTCTACCTTTCATAAAGAATGCGACAGTTATGTTAACAAATGGCATGTCCTGTCTCCATGTTTAGCAGTTTAAAGCAGCCTAATTGGCCGTATAGTCACGATTTACGGCATTAGTATTTTGTGTAATTGAGCAAGTGACAAGTCAAATCTTCCACATGCAACTGAAATCCATGTTAGTTTTTAGTGTGTATATGCTCTATCTTTTTTTCCAACTAATGTGAAAGACAGAGTTTCCTACTTCCCCTAGGTTTTTCAACAATAAAAACAAAACCAGACAATGAAACACTGTTTTATGCTTCAGAGTTTCTCATTCATCCTGCACTTACAGAGACATGGCAGCCTACCAGCAATTTTCAAAATTGTATAACTCGTTGGCACCGCCAAGTAGCCCAAACACCCACCTTTTTGTTCGGACAACACAGGAGTTTTTCTCTAACTCTGTATTGTTTCTGACAGCTCGAGTAGAACTTGATTAATATACTGCTTTCCAATTTCAAGGTAGCACTTGACCCATGTAGGTAAACAGAGGGGCTATTATCCATTACAAAATAAATCTCCTGCAGAGCTTGGTGTTAAAACCTTCCTTTGAAAAGGAAAAAGCTGAATGAGAAACAGAGGTTCTTTTTTTTTTTCTGTACCTACCCAGGCATTGGACATGGCTAGAAATGTTCTGCGGTGTCATTTCTCTTTGTCTGGCTCTGTGCAGCATCAGCCTCCGCAGCGCAGCGCTGGGCTTGGGCTTGCAGCATTTGCCTGGGAAGGGCAGTTGCAGGTGACATTGCCGCTGCGCTTGTGTGTCTGCAGTCTCCTGCTTCCTATCCGTCGGCGTTAATGCCAGTCCACGCTTAAAAATATGCTGCTAATAATTCTTAGCCTTTTTCAGTGCGGAGGAGGAGTTGGGTAGATGCTTTCCCATGCCGCATTCGAACTTGATATCAAATACCGTTGCAGTTTCGATATGGAGTTGTTGTGCTTAGGGGAGTCGTGACCCAGCTTGATTCTAACTTTAAAGGCAGTTTTAGCAGGGGAATTTCTGTATTTCCTTGCTGGGTGATGCTATTAGGGTCCCTGTTCCTGTAACAGGAGTTCGCTCCCTTTTTTTCATGCGTGAGAAGTGGCCCATGTTTCTTCTCTGGCAGCAGTACAAATACTAAGTAAAGAATTTGTAATAAACTGTGTGGGCATTTGGCAAAAAGCGAACACTTATCTCGGAGAAAAGAGACCTCTCGGTCCCGTTGAGTGGCAGGAGAGGGATCGCTGGCTTAGCCCGGCCGCGTCGCCTGCATCCCCGCATCAGCAGCACCTGAGCCAGGACTGCTGAGCTGCAGCTCGCCCTTCTGCTTCACGGAAACTTTGTTTGTATCTACATCACTAATTTTATATTTTAATTAAGCCAAAGAAATCTGCAAAGAAGCGGGAGCCAATTCAAGCCAGCACAGCAGGAGAGGCAATTGAAAAGATGTTAGAACAGAAGAAAATCTCAAGTAAAATTAATTATAATGTGCTAAGGGACCTGAACAGCAAAGGAAGTAACACACCAAAGAAAGAGGATGACAGCACTGATGACAGCACCAACACCAAGAAGCTGTCAAGAAGAAAATCTATTGCCAGTAGGAATATAGCCAACCCTGTAAACAGTGTGGGAAAAAGGTACTGCAATTGTTCATTTATATCTCTGTCTGTGAGACTGTCTATGTATCTTTCTGAGCCAGACAATGTAGGGACTGAAACGTTTGTTTGAGGCTAAAATAATGTCGGGGCTCTGTTTTTATTTATTTTGCCTGCAGTGTCACGACGGGACCTTATTTATAGTTCACGTATCAGAGGTCTGCTTTGGTGCAAGTTAATCATCCTGAAGCCAAAAAAAAAAAATCAATGGAAATTCATAAACGTGAATCTTTCAGCTGGAGACACCTTTTCTTCATATACTCCTGACATTTGCTGTCTGTCCTTCCTTTCTAAGTTGTCTATATCAGCTAACATGACATTAAATGTTCGAAAGCTTTGGCTTTTTGCTTAATTTGAAAAATATAGTTCCCATCTGTTTTGACAGCTAACTGTTTTGATTAGCTTTTATTTTAGTTTTATTCCCAACTTTTGTTGTTAATTGATGACACAAATATAAAGCTTTACAGTAAATACGCTTGTTGGTTTTCTGGTCTGCGTTTGCAAATGTTTTATAGTGTGATGAAAGCTACTATTTTAATGAGTAAAATATTCGACTTGCCAGGCAGATTTGTAGTGTGCTGTAAAGTGTATAAGGAGATTGATGTGTCCTATCTGCAATATTCAACTATTTTATTCGTCTTCAGTTTATGAAATCATGTCAGATGATCATTTGAATTGTGCCTATGTATAGTAATTTCTTACTTAGATATTCTATGTTTATTTACTGCCTAAAATACACAGTTTTTTGCTTCCAGAGGTATAGGCCTGACACCACAAGGAAATTTAGGTATTTAATTCTGAAATGTAAGAGTGTCTTTGCTCCATAGTTCAGATTTAGGTATGCGTTGCAGCCGAGAGCGGGTGAAGGACCAGGGAGGGTGGGAGTGCAGCAAGAAATCATCTATTCATGCAAGAACGGGAGACATAGGATACCTGAAAACGTGAAGCTGGGAGGGTTAGTAAGTGCATGTCCCTCAGAAGCTAAGCAAAATAAGGATGACTAGACAGAAATCCCTTATTTTGACTTCATTTGGTGAATGGTGAGGGCAGAAGCACAGTCTTCAATTTTGGCTGAGAAGCCAAATGCCAAATCCAAAGCTTTGGTTCTCAGCCATAAATTGAAGACCATGCCTCTGGCCTCACTGTCGCCGGGATGCAGATTTTTGCAGTCTACCAAACACCTTTTCTTTCTTTGCCATACCTTCTTTATTTCATATTTTACCAAGGTGGCTTCATCCTCGTTCAACTTCTCACTCTTAATATCAACAGCATTGCTTTCCAGTTCTTGACTCACTGTGGATTTTAGTCTTTGTAACTTACACTTGAGGTGGCCTCTAATGACCCACCTACGTTTTCTACTAGTGAAGGAAAGTGAAGATGCATTGAGGATTAATTAACAGCATTTAAACTATGCTTTATTTGGATTTAACAGGTATTAATGAGTCATATTTCTGGTATTTCTAGTAAAATATGGCCGGTTCAGTTGTCTGAAATACAATGCTGTGATGGGAAGTAGGGGCTGGTCAGGATCCTCATTGCCTTTCAGAGCTCAGCAGTAACATCCACACTCGAGCTGCTTCACCATGTCTGAACCTTGTCAGTTCTGAGGTTTGCAGAAATGTTGGGCACTTGGAGTTCCTGTTGAAGTCAGCACGTTAAACTCTTAACAGGTGTTAAACTCTTTGGAAAATCATGCCATAAATATTTAATTTAACAGTGGTGCAACTTGAAAAGGTTTCTAAATAAATACAAATCAGTATTTTCCAAAAGCAGCTAATAAAACATGTTTATTTTTCCTCTTGAGAGCCTAAAGTACATCCTTAAGATGCATAACAGAGTTTCCTGATGATGATTAGCAGATCTCAGATACAGTGAATTTTGCAGCAGAACACTTCAGAGGAGGTTGGGGATACATGCAGATATGTGAGTTAAGGAGATTTTGTACTCCAGAAGCAGGCAGTGTTCTTGCTTAAATAATATCAAGGACTTGGCAAACCATTAGTTGGACTTTTTTCCCCCTACAATTAAAGATTTATGACATACTTTTGATTTTTTTGCTAGTAGTCTAAATGCCATGCCTTTTAAATGGCATGCATAAATTCCTGTGTTCTGCATTGTTCTTATATGCCATGCATTCATCGCCTTTGCTCAGCATTGTTCCTCTGAGAGGTGAATGGCTAAATACTTCCCTAGTGATACAAAAATCATGGTAATTTATATGCAATTAATAATAATAAAAACCCTGAACATTGCTCATTAGAAAATGTATGAAGCACATAATGTATCTTTATCCAGGAGGCATTTGCAGAGATCTTGCTAACCGTTTTGGCTTGTAGTGATTTACAGTCCTGTGTATTTATCTTTATATGTCTTAAATACTTAGTAAGATGCAATTGACTGCAGTAGCACCTTGCATAACCGTGCTTTGATCTAGTCCTTTAGTTCATCTGAGTTATAGTCAGATTTTAAAGAGCTACTGATTTAGTCCTGATCCCAATTAGAAGGTACCAGTACCAAGCTACAGGGAGCTTTACAGGCTAGGAAAGGAATACTCGTTCTTGGTGATTAAAGCTGCACTCTTGTGAGGGTATAAAATTAGGAAAGTAGATTTTTTAAAAATAAATAAATGTCTTTATTGCTTTCCTTTTGCAAGCCAGGATTTTACATACCTCACCAGGTTTGGACAGATGATGCAGCCAAGTTTGTCATGTACCTTAGAATCATCTTCATATACAGTATGTAGCAGCCTGGAAATAGGAAGCTGATCTTCGTCTCCATCTTTCTAATTGTCCTTTGCCATAAAATACTCTGCGTTGCTATTTCCACATAGAGGACTCCAGATTTTCTCAAAAAAAATGGTTACCCCAGCCAGACATGGTGCAATCTCTGGGTGTTTTTTCTTTTTTTAATATGACATAAAGTAGCAGTTACAGTGTTAATCAGTTAAAATATTGGAAAAGCTTTTGTTTACTGATGTGATAAAGATAAGCAAATTTTGCAGTCTTGTAAAAAGTTGATTTGCAAGAAATTTATGAAGAGCTGGAATATTAAGCATGGTCCCAGGAGCATGCTTAAACTTGATATTCTTTCACTTGGTGACCCTTTTAATATAGCTTTGTTGCTACTATAATTACTTAATGTTTAGTTGGATTCCAAAGATGATATAGTTTATCTACATATTATTTCATTAAAAATTCTGATTTTGAAAACATGGACATGTTTGGTATTTTCTGAAATTTTGTTAGGAAGGTACTTTCAAATAATTCTTCTAAATACAGATTTCTCCTTTTTAGATGAGTAAGCATTATATAGATCAATATTTTCAGAAGTGAACTGGAGTTTTGAACAAGTTTCTTTACCATGAAAGCTCTGCAACTTTTTCAGTTTTAGAAAAAGACATGCCTTTCTCAGACACATCTCCCAGAATTATACTGGGGTTTTACTTACTGTATCTGTCAAGATGGTGGAAGACTGGTAATGACAATGTAAATAATTTTAGGAAATTTTATGTTGTGTAAATGTATTTCATTACATTTCTTAGTGCATTTTTGTTCCAGTGGGTATCACAATTGGTACTTCATACACAAAAGTGGTTTCATTCCCTGTCTGTTAGAGATGTGGCACGGTGGGTGTTACCATAATAGATGTTGCGGCTTTAATTTCAATTACCAATTGCACAGTTTATCTTCACTAATGTCTTCTGTGCATATGAAGCATAAGAATAATATGTTAAACTCCTAGAAAAGAACAATTGCCACTTTGAGCTACTTAAAACCTGAACTCCAGTTAGAGCTGTGCCATGAGCTGGAGCTCTTCAAGTCCAGTAAAGAGGGGTTTTAGGTTTGGAAGCTTTTGGTTAGAAGCTTAATAATTCATTTTATATTTACTTGAGCTGAATCTTACAACATTACTTGTGAAGTGAAATGTGTTGGAGCAAGAAAATGTGGGAACAAGAAAGCTTTCAAGTCACTACTTTTTAAAAATTTTAAGCCTATTTATTGCTATGTGCTTGAAATTGGTAATGATATCAGAAAAGACAGGATGTATTATCAGGGGAATAAATGTGTCAGGTTAATCTCCTGAAGAATTTGCCTTGGAAGAAATGAAGCAGGACTGCGAAGCACAGCTGAATCCATTGTAATGAAACAAGGTTGTTCTGAATGGAAGCATATGAATATATAATAGAAAACCAAATCATGCTTGCTACGAATATGACAAAAGCCCTTGGTAGAGATATCAAATTTGATTAGATTTGGAAATTCACCTCCAAAGTCGCTCCATGGTCTCATTTGTATTTATTGACCATCCATTTTGCTTGTACACATTGGCACATGGCTCCACCTGTGCTTCGGAGCCACGGGATCTGGATAGTGCGAACTCTCTATTTGCAGCACCAGGGACTTGTTCTGCTGCTCAAGTTCCTGCCCTGGGAAGGACACTTTGAATTAGTGTCTGCTCCAGCTACATTTTTGTTGGCTTTTCAACGGGTGTCACAATGCCAGAAAAATCCCTTTATTGTAATACTTTTCTGCAGTCTAGCGTTCGGCATTTCATTTAACCTGATAAATTACTTCGTACTTTCTTGGCTCTAATTGGAATCAGATTCTCCTGAGGGGCGTAAAATACGAGCAGAAGCCTAATTTAGGTCCTTTGAGGAGCCTGACGATCCCACACTACAGAGGGAGCCCAGGGAGAGAGTCAGGTTCCCACTGTGAGATGGGGGAGCACTGCCCCTTGCTCCCCCCAGCTCCATCCTGCATTTACAATTGGCCCTTTCTGGTGTCCGGGATGTGCATATTATTCCATAAGGTAGAAGTTTGGTTCAATCTCATTGGCTTTGCCAGATTATTTCTGGTAAAGTTGTGTGAGAGAGGGAGTGTGGGGTGCTCCCATGCCCATCGTACCCAGCCTGAACACTTTTTCATGTTGTGGATGTCCAGCAGAATCTGTATTTCTTTTTCCTGGGGAGTAAGGAGGGAAGAAGCCCCAAACCACATGTTTACCTCACATCCAGGATTATCGATGATGATAATCCCTTTATTTGTAGTTTTACTGTTTTGGTGGTGGACGTGTTGTGCTGAGTGCTGGCTTGGTGCTCCTAACAGCTGATTGTCCTGAATGCTTACTCTGCATTGGCCATGGCTTATAATTTATTTTTATAAACCCAAAGCAAATGGGTTTTTTAATGTACAATATTTTTAGTTTATTTTACATTATGAGACTGGTATTTGTGGAGGGAAGGAGCGTGAGCTCATGTTTTCTAGATTACTTGGATCAATCCAAAATGGTGTGAAACAAAGCTCAGCTTGAATATCCAAGGGATTCCTGGGTGTCTGAAGTCCCCGTGTCTGGCAGATATGAAGCTTTTGAGAGAGTGACTTTCCCATGCTGACTTTGGTGAGATGCATTCTCTGTACAAATTGGCCCTCTGAGATGAGATCTTAAGAGTGTTTTTATACGCTTTAATTTTCCTCCATATATTTTTATTTTTCAGAATTGCCTTCAGCTCTTTGTCTAATTTACCTTTGATATCCCGTTTTTCTCTCTCTGCTTTCAAGTCTGTTACATGGTTTGGAATTCATGCGTATTACTCAAAGTGAGGTATTATATTTTGTTCCGTGTCTTGTGCTGCTTGGGGCATTCTTTTTATATGTGACTAACGTGCTAACACCAATTTCCCACCTGGACTAAAATTCCTTACAGAAGATACTGGGAGTACTCGCTGAGATGGTAGTTAGGAGTTTCTTCTATAGCTTAGTTATTATTTGGTTGATATTTTTGGTACTTCCTCTGGAAGCAGTCTTGTGTTGGCTATGGGATCAACTAGACAGTGATTCCTGGGTATGAATGTACATGTGGTGGAAGCCTTCCCATTGAGCATGTGGAGCCAGCTTTTGGTTTGAATATTATGTACGTGATAAATAAATTCTCTAACCACTTTGACATAACCGTTTTCTTATGTGATCTGCGCTTTGAGAATTTCTTTGGAGTGTAATTTTATGTATGTTTGTGCTTTGCTGTGGTATATAATCATTTAAATCAAAGGTTAATCAAAATGATTAGTCATTTTGAACAGGAAAATGGTGACATTTGATAAGTACCTCCACTTAAAATAAATCTTACCAGTATTTTCCAGTCCTGTAACTTTTAGAGGGACAAGCTTATACAAATTATGTTTAGTATTTTATTTACAAAATCAAAGCCAAGAAAAAATGAATTCAAGACTTCCAAGGTTCTGCTTTTCAAGTCATGCATCTTCTTATTAAAGTTAGCTGTATGGGGGAAAGCTTTATGAATGACCTTGAAAGGAGCTGACACGTACATTTACTTGTTCACAGCTGATTTGAGGAGCTGATCTAGTAAAGCCTGTAGTAATGTTGTAACCTGGCTAATGCCGCAGGTTACTGCTGTTCATATGCGCTAAGAAGCCTTTTGTAATAAGGAGATAAATCAGAGGCAAGAACTGGAAAGAAATGTATCTGACCCAACATGTTTTAAAACGAGTGTGTGTTTTTAACTTCTGAGCACTAAAATGTGATGACCAGCAGCCTTTCCTTCTTCATTAAGTGAAGACACAGGAGGAAAAATGCATTGCTTCTGCGCACCACGCTCCGGAGCAGACGTGGAGTTAAGCAAATACCACCGAAAGGCTTGGGAGGCAAGAAGCAGCACAATGCTCGGGGATTGGTGCGGCAGGTTATCTACTTTACCCTCAAATTCATTTTTCTTGACACTGAGATAGAACAGAAGGAGGGAGAAAGAATTTTTTTTTCCCAAAAAAGAAAAAACAGTTCCCCAAACCCATCCTTCCAGAAGCTGGCAGGTGTTTGTCAGGATTTGACGTTTATTCTGATTACTTAGGCTATTTTTAAGATGAGTTTCCCCTGATAGCAATGATAGCATTTTTCTTTTACATCAGACAGGCTTGATACTCCTGAAAATACAGCTGCACTAAACTCTGCAACATATATGGATCGTGTTTCGCATGGCTGTGCTCTGTACCGTAGAGAAAGGAGCTCCTCTGCAGCCATCACCCGCCACAGCTCGCATCCCCAGCCTGCAGGGTCTGGGTGCATTTGTGCTGCTGCTGCAAGAGCTGCTTCTGCCACTGAGTCCCAAGTCATCTCAGCAGTTACTCCAACAGCTCTACACTTTTCTGTCTGTCATGCAGCATCGCTTCATTAGGGTGATGTTACCAAAAGCTCATTCCTTCATCCTTCATCCCTCAATCTTTGCCTTCCTCCTGCAGCAGGTGATATACAGAATTGTTTCCCCCTTTCATGCCTGTTCTGCCAGTCAGTTAAGAGAAACGAAGTTAAAGGTTTTCCAGCGTGTTATGTTATTAAAATGGAGTATTCTTCCTAAGAATCCCAGTTTTAGATTCAATAAGTTTTGAGTACCGGAATTAGGTTTTGAGTACTGGAATAAAATGCCAAAATTTCAGTATGGCAACTAACACACCTGTATTTTCACCCTGTGAAATATAATTGGAGAAAAATGCCCCTGGAATAGCTTAATAATAGGAGAAATAATGTAAAGAAGCCTTCTCGATGTGAACTGTAGCAGTTCCATTCAGTGATGCTGCAAATCATCTCTAGTTGTATATCATTCATTAAGAGCATTCAAATTTTATGGTACAGACATTTAATGTTGTCAAAATCTAGTTTAGTGTAAGGATACGGGAACATGGTCTGCTGGGACTGCAGGGTAGTGTTCCTGAGATGTCATTTATTTGGACTTGTGAGAATCTTTGAGAAATAAATATAAATAAACCCTTCAAGATAGGGTGAGGACACATCTAGGCTTGTGCAAGTGTTTCAGCAAAAACAAGCGTCTCCCAAACCCAGTGCTTGGTTCCATTTACCCCAAATGATTAGAATGCCTTCAATTTAAAACTAAAAAGGCATTGATCTGGCTTGACCTCGTGGCCCAGACCCAGGTCAAGTCTCCTTATTTTTACAGCAGCCTTCTTGTTTGTTTAATATAAATTGGATATTACTTTTCCGCCTCCCACTCAAGAAAATCGTCTCCTTGTCAGATTCCAGGGGAGGTTGGCTGGGCAGTGCAAAAATGCAGAGGGGATTTTTGTGACTGTCTGACATAATTTTGTCTTGTGTTTTAAGACCAAATTGGAGCAGTTTTAGCCCAGAAGATAATATTGTGTGACAGCTGGATTGCGAGTGCCTTGTTTATGTATGTTCTCATTTTCAGGTTGGTTATAAGAAAATGATCTGCAAGCTTTTTTCTTCCAAATTACACTCAGGGGGTCTAATGGGAGACTTAATATAAATATGTATGTGCAGTCTCTTGAACTTTAATAGTGTGTTAGCAAAAACAGTTATATGTGATGTGGGGGGTGAGGGGAGTGGGAAGAAACAAAGAAATAGGAAGTGTTATGGCTCTTGTTATCAGACCCTAGAGGTGCATGTCCTGCTGTCACAGCTGGGAGTGCCTCAGTGCTGTGAAATGCTCATTCTCAGTCTGTAGATTTTTCCAATTTATTTCTTTGTGTTTTCACGGGTGGAAAATGGTTAGTTTCTGAATTGATTTTCCTTTGACCCTAGTCCAGCAGGGTCTGCTTGTTGATCTTTACAGTATATATCTGCCCATTTTTTTAGTATAAACCGGAGGAAGTGTATGTCTGATGTGTGTTAGATTTACAAATGAAGTTGTGTCTACAGTGAGTATTTGTTAAATGTTGAAGGAAATGGAACAAAACAAACAAAAAATTAACTTTTTCTCACTACAATATGGCATACATTATTTTACCAAGACTAATTCCCAAACCATGAGAGCAGTCACATGAAGCTTCTTGATGTTTGCGTGTATTGCCAGACCGGGGAGCTGGCAATCATTATGTGGTTATGACTGCAGTTCTTTCACCATGGCTGGGTAAAGTATTGGAAAGTTATAGCAGCTTGTTGCAAAACTTGAAGTACTGTTTGTTCACATAATATTTAACAGCATCTACATAATTAGTTTTAAATTGGCCAGTGTACTGTGACTTAGTCATTTATGTAAGTGCTGTTCCATTACCCAGTGATGCTTCTGGTGTGCTGGCTGATTTCAGTTTTACCTTGCTGCAGTTCTTGCTAAATATAGGATGAAACATACTGAGGTAACTTCTGAATGTGGTCTTGGAAGGTACATGCAGCAAATTTATCTCTTCTGTTGTTGAATGTCCAATTTATTGTGAGTCAGAAATTTCTCCCCAGCATTTTCCCCTTCCTTCAGTGCAACACGACTGTAGACTGAACAAACCCATTGCTGTGTTTAGGATATGCAGGAACCAAGGTAACTTCCCCACCTGCTCTAGAGCAGCCCATCTCGTTCTCTGCTGTCATACAGACCCTTTCCTTGTGACCCAGAAAGAGGTAAGGGAGGAAACCACCAGCTTTTACATACATATTCCTCTCCCCCCATATTTTACACCTGAAAAGAAACCTGTGCTGCTACAGAGGTTGGATGGGAAGGTACAGAGTATAGTGTGTATGGACCTCAGGACCTGCAGTCCGTCTCCCAAGTGCACATGCGAGTGGAGAACCTCTCACCCCTAGTGCTCTTTCAAGGCATCACCTGGCTCAGCAGCTGTCAAAAACTGTACACGATTTTAAATCTTTCCATTCAAGCAGGACCGTGATAGCTGGCTGGGAAAGGATACAATGAGGCCATTACAGCATGACATGGTGCGATAGATTTGGAATCTGTATTAATATTCAGAGTTGAGTGCAACCTTGCTGAATTGGGGCACTGGAAGATGCTTGGACATTGAGAGCACTCTCAGGTCCCATACAGAATAGAAGTGCTGGGCATGTATTTAAGTCTGTTGTCTCTTTATTCAGAAGCAGGTTTAGATGTGGTATTTATGTGAAGGAAATATATGCTACTTTACAGCATAGTGTTCTTTTAAGAAGTTATCAACGTATTTAATCTGAGTGTTTTGAGATCTGAAGTATGAAGGACATGCATACAAATTTGGAAGTGGAATGAAGTGGCTGGCATATTTATTTTGTAAGGTTATCTTTGCCTGTCTAGAGCGGTGACGTGGTAGTTTTAATAGAAAAATGGCTTTGTACACTTCTGCGCGGATTTTATCATGCAGCAATAAAGAAACAAAATAATTTTGAGTCCTAACTAAAACTGTTGTTGCTGAAGTTGAGCGAGACAACCGTCAGATTAAAGCTGTAGTTGCATCAGTCAGTCATCTGATGATGGACATTAAAGTCAACAGTGAATCAAATGATTAGATGAAAAGAAGCAAGACAGAAATGAGGGTGTTTTAAAACATAGGACTGGTTATTACCAGTTATTACCATATTACTGGTTATTACATTGCCTGCTGCCCGGCTCCTGGAGGCAGAGACGGGTCCTTCCAGTTTAGGCTTGCTTACTTCCAGTAAGTCAATTTAAGGGTTAATTCTGTGCCTAAATGTGCTATTTGAAGGTGGTTTAAACACTTGTGCTTTTTCCACTTCCTCCCAAATGAACTGTGTACAAGCAATATTGGCTTTAAAAAACTGATATGCAAATATAGCATATCTTAAACATGTTTGCACTTTATTCATACCTTTTGAGTTATTAGAGAAAAAAATTGATGGGAACAGAGTAGAAGAAAGGTGGACTCCTTTGTTTAGGTTGTTTGTGAACAAGGTGGGTAGGGGAGCAGTTTGGGTTGCTCATGTCACTGATGGATGCCTCCCGCGAGCTTTCTCTGTGTAATTCCTACATCAGGCTGTACCTTCTGGGGTCTCTCTTCCTCCTCCTCCTCCTCCTCCTCCTCTGGACAGTGTCCAGGAGATGAGTATCATTAATGGCCCTCAGTGCTGCGGCAGTGCAAAAAACCTACCTTTTGCTGACGTGTTCGTTCATGATAATGCCTCTGCCACACCTCTTCAAGTCTAAACACAGTGGTGAAATGAGAGCTTTCTTTGCCTACAGCTTGGTGCAGTCCAAATGTGATTTTGACCTTTGGGCAATCTGGGATATAAAAAACTATTGGGCCTTCCTGTTAGATTTTGTATAACTTATTTTTATTTTTAATGTCAGAACATACATATTCCAAAAGTAAAACAGAGAAGCTTGCTGAAAAAGCTTCAGTCTCATCATGGGAAAAGTTCAGAGTACATATACCTTAAACTTCCTTAAGTCCCTGTAGGAACAGAACTACTTTTTATCCGTGCACCCATATTTTCATTTTCCTGTTATTTTTTAAATATTCTCGTTCCTTTTCACCAGCAAAGCATGAAATAATGAAATAATTTGGTTTAACTGGATTACATACATGAATCTTGTGTGGCTCAGATAGACTGTGTTGTACGTTTCATGAAAATAAACCTAAATACTGATTCATCAACTCTAAAAGCATGAAATGACAATACTTAATTCTGTTCTATTAAAAAAAATGGAGGGGAAGCGTGATGGGAAGAAAAGGAAAAGAAAGGGCTAATTACGGATTTAAAGCTACTGGGGTCTGGGGTTCTTTTTGCAACCAGTGAACTGAGTCCAATGTAAAGTATGGTGTGTGTAAGCCTTAAGAAATCATACATTCTGTATAATGCAAAATAGCTGACTAGCAAGTGACTGACTAGCTAGAGAGGTCTTGCTTGGAAGGGAAAGGTTTCTGTAAAAATTAACCTCATCTCGCTGACCTTTGCTGACCCTGGCTGTCTCTCTCTTAATCTAACCTGAAGAGATTAGAAAAACCCGTAACATCAAATGGAACCGTAGACACTATTGTCTCCCAGAGTCCCACTGTGTTTAGGAGTGATGTATCAGGAGGGAGCAGCCTGCTCCCGCTCCGTCCGGAGCCTTCACCCGCTGGCACCAACAATGCAGCGATGGCCGTAGGTCAGGCTTGAGATCTCAAACCCTGCCTTGGAAAAACAATGCACAGCTTCCAGCAGGATGGATGGGAAACCCGGCTCCGAGATTCATTTGCCCAAACTTATTTGGAAGATATGCTGGTTTTACTGAATCAACATTTTTTGGGTGCTTCCTATATTTTAGCCAAGAGTGGATAAATGACTCATATTTTTTTCAGCTACGGAAAATACAAATATAATTAAATCACATCAAAAGTTAGTCTTTCAGCACGTGGTAATCTTCAGGTTCTGGATTTTTTATATATACGTGTATATATATGTATGTGTGTATATATATGCATGTGTGTGTATATATATGAAAACAAGTTTTACAGAAAAAGTTCTTTAAATAGCTGTTGGAGGAAAATGCAGGTTTTATGCATTTCTTTCAGTCTCATTGGGAGAGTTGACAGGGAACATTTCTAAGATCTGATGATTACTAGGCTGTAGTTTTCTGTTAGCCTTGGGTTGCAATTTAAAATTACTCCTTAAAACATAAGGAGGTCTTAAATTATGAAGCAGCAGGAAATCCTGAGATTCAAGGCCTTGAGTGGGTTTGCAGTATAGAATATATTATATTAATTCTTGCTACTTCAGTAGCTCACAGGTATTAAGCACAGTGTTACATTAACTTTTCACTGAAGACCAGACACTAGAAAACTCAAGTTTATGGTTCAGCATTTGCTGATAGGATTTGCAACTCAGGGAAGTCCAGGTTTAAGATGGTTTTTGCAAGAGGCCAGCTGCAGTAACAGATGCATTTTTGCCTAAATTACTTTCCCTCTCTTTTCAATTTCAGTATCTGTTGATTTCATTTTAAAACCCATTTTAAAGCAAATGAAATAGCTAAGACTCTTTCTAGCACAGTAATCAAAACCTTTAATAGCCTACCTCTATACAGACCACAGTTTTAAGAGCTGATGTTTGTGGTGCTGTTGCCTGGGCTGGGCAGGGTGCTGAGTGTACACTGTGGGAGACATGGTGGAGCTGAGGGCACCCATATTAGGCTCTGCTTTCAAGTAATTTTAAAGGTTGATCAAGATTTTCAGGCTTTTATTGGAAGACTTATCTTTTACTAAAGCACTCTCAACAGCAGAGCTACTCTTGCCTTTGTGCCTTGTTCCTCATCACAGCTCCAGTGATACCTGGCCAGCTTCCAGTTTAAATTTACTTAATAGGGTAAATCTGAAATTATTTGAACACTCTCAGTTTACCACCATAACCAAAGGGTCAAAGCCAGAGCTGTAGAAGCACTAATATTCAAGAGAGTTTTTAAAGAGGAATTTATATGTAGCTGCTTTAAAATTGTCATTAAGATGAGATAGGGAATGCTTTAGGTAAGTGATTTCAATCACCCCAGTCTTCTATTAATGGCTCACCTTAAGATTTTCTGTACTGTAACATGCCTAGGGCTGGATTCTGTCTCACCGACCTCGGTGGACTTTGGGTCACATTGTCAAACGGTGGAGCAATGTGTATTTTGGTATGTATGCAGGCATTGCAAAGAATTGTGAGACACGGTCCCTGACGAGGCAGGTCATTGACTGAATGGATTTTCTCAGGCTTTGTGCATGCTTTTGGAAGGAAGTGGTAAAACAATCTACTTAAGAGCATCTGAATTTTTGCCAAGTTGTGCTGGAGCTTTCCCTGATAAGTTATTAAACATGCTGTCTATTGCTATTTCTGCAAATATTTTCCTTTCTTTTCTTTTCTGAGATATTTTTTAGGATGGGCATCACGCTTCTGTTTAATGATCTTGCTTTTCTTTAGCTCTTACCAAGTGTATCTCAGTGTTATTTATTGTCTTTCTGTCTAACTTAGGTACTGTTCTGACTGCAGTCTTTCTCAAAATCTAGAAAAAAGACCTTTTATTTTGCATGAAAAGGAAAAAATAACTGGTTTTGTTTTCCTTTGAACTTCAAAAGCACAAAAAATATTAAATAGGAAAATGGAGAAAAAATAATTCAAAACCATAGAAAGGTGCTCACTGATTAAACTGTAGGGAACATTTACGTATCTGCCATTTGGTTGTCTGAAGATCAATACTATGAGACTAATCTATGATGCTGCAGCAGTCTATAATAACTGTAACATATTATCTTTCAGAGTATTATTACTGGAGTAAAAATTGCTGGTTTTAAATTTGAAGATATTGGGATACTCATCCTGGCATTCATTATTTCATAACATGGATCAAGAGTGTTCTCTGTGTGCACACACAGTTTGATATTCTTTCAAAACGATATTGAAGGGTGATCACGCTGTTCCAGTGATCCTGTCCAGCACAGTTACACTTGGATGGATGCCAAAAAAACCCAAGCAAAAAAGCAAGCAAAAACCCCAGAAAAAATGTGACTGCTTCATATCTGATGCTCAGCATTACAAAGGTGTCGTCTCTCTGAGTTGGGTGATGAAGGGAAGGCAGAGGAGTGTCTGCATTGGCATGATTTTGCCCAGTGAGAGTTGCAAAACCAGCTTGAAACTTTTTCGCATTGACTTCTGGTCTTCGTAAGTTAGATACTGGGAGTTTGGAATTTGGTGAGGAGGGAGAATCATCTTTAGTAATGCATTTATTGCTGTTCTGGTAGAAAAGTTATGAAGTTTGGGCTAATTATAATCTCCTGTGTCTCTATAAGTGGATTCGAAATGACTCGTTTTCTCTTGTGCTGTAGTAACTTTTGTCATTTATTCTTTCTTTCTTTCAAGCAACTGAATGCCATCTTGCCTCTAAATTGGGAAAATATTAGATTTCCTTAGCCTAATCATAGAGTCTTGGTTTTGCAATTATATTTCAAAACACTGATGGACAATAGTCAGTGAAAGCAAAAAGGCACAATTCTTGCCGAGGCCAGATTTGGAAGCCTCTGTTAAAAATATGGTTATAAAGCAACCTCTGCCGTGAGCAGTGGAACTAGCAAAGTCTAGTTTTCTAGTTTTCTACTGATAATACTGATTGCCGTCTTCTTTCCCTTGGTCATTCCTTTCTTCCCCTGGAGCAAGAGCCCCAGCTCTCTTCTGTGAGCCTTTCCTGCAAGCAGAGATGGGTTCTCTGGTAGCTGTTGGCCAGCTGATACCTGCATGGGACATGGTCAACTCTTTCCCCTTTGGTGGTGGAACTGTTTTGGGTCTCCTCTTCGTACTTCTGGTTTTCACAAAGAGCATAGGAACTTGGTTATTTTTGTGACTTATACATCTGTTGGATTTTGTGGTCCCTGGATGTTTGGAGGGGCTGGAGTGGAGTGCCAGAGAGATGGATGGACTGTGAGCCTGCCACATAGTTATGCTCTTATAATTATCTTTTGCATACAGTGGAGAGTGTACCTTATATGTGTAGTTAAAGACTGGAAAATAAGGAGTGAACCTCTATTATGCAGTAGCTGATTTAAGAGGATTTTGGAGCGGGGGGGGGTGTTAGCGACTTTTTTTTTCCCAACTGAGCTACTAACTGAATAGCTTCTAACATTTAGAAACTGTTGTTCTTTTGAGCAATTTTTCAGAGTAAATCCAAAATTACAGTATTTCTAGGGAAAAAATGATCTTTAACCCTAAAAATACCTACGTTAAAGTTGCACACTATTGGCAATGAATATGTAGGTGTGATGCATTTTATCAACTTTGCTTGTAGTGAACCAAAGGGAGTTTGTCATAACACGAGTTGCTTATTGATGCAATCACAGTTGTCTGTGATTGATTAAAAGTGGCAGATTTATTTCAGCTTCAACTCTTTCCATTAGCATTCCTATCGACCATCTGGCAGTGGAAAACCTCACTTGTGAGATAGACTAGGGTCTTGTTAAAAAAATTACAAGATTTCTTGGGGCTTTTTTTTTGCCAGTGTCCTGATGAGCCAGAAAGTTGTCACTTTTAGTGACAGTTCTCATTGCCTGAAAGGGTTGAGACTGATGCTGGGTCAGTCTGTGGCTTGTTTTTAATGGTTTTTAATTATTGCCTTGATCGCAGCAAACATTTAGTTAATGGTTATGCAAGTATCATTTTGTGGGCTTTGTAGCTCTTCCATAGTATTCAGTTGTTGGTTAGAATGAGAAGGAACATGTTGCTGTTTAAGTGGGAGGAACAGAGCAAACAACTTTTTTCAAAATGGTGCCTACAGAAAACTAGAACTTTCCCTCAATTACTTGATTATGAAATTGTTATATCATAATCAAAATCATTTGACCATGCTTAAGATACCCTAACCGAAATAATTTGAAGATCATGTACCAAGGAGGGATGCTTAAGGGGCAAAAAATTAATTCTAAATTAATTGTGACGTTCCAAAATGTGGAGTTGCTTCTATGTCCATTAAATGGTAGATATATGCACTGATATGAGAGAAATGCGGAAGTGGCATACAATGGGTGGTGAAACCTCAGGACATTTAGTGGAGCTCCTGCAACTGTACTGTGAATTACATCATGATCTGAAGTGCAGCAGCTGCTCTGGCCCTACTGCCCCCTGATGAGTAATAGTATATCAGGGCTATCTTTGGTAAACAGCTTTACTGGGCTTTTCTGCTGCAGTGTTTGGTACTTGGAATTGTAATGGTGTCTCTGGCTTCCCACCTGCAGCATCCTCTGCTACCCACAAATACAGTAATTCAAAATAAAGGCATCAAATCTTGTTGTTAGGACCCCTTACATCTAGATTTTATAGGGGACATTGTAAAGATTAATGTTATCTGTGTGTTGCAGAGAGGTGATTTACGGACAGAGAAAGCATATTCTATATGAGTTTCTCTGCATCTGCAGGGTTTGCTTAAAACTGTGCTTTTAAGTCTTTGTTAAACATACTTTTTTGAGGGGGGGATGTTTGAAAGAAATATTTCCATTTCTCAGAGTGTGATAGATTTCTGTCCAGGATCTCCAGGGCTTGACTTTGGTGGCCGTAAATATTTTAAATGGTTCCATGGATATTTCAAGCTTGTGGCTTGTTGAGGCATAATGCACAAGGGACTTCTTCCTAAATGGGCTCCTCATTGCACTTAGATTCACACAAACATTGCAGCAAGTGAAGGTGTTAACAATACGCATGAAGGTCAAAGTGACGGGACTTACTAGGAGATTACTGACAACAGTTCTCTTGAAGAGTAATCTCCTAACAATTTATTCTCAATTTTGTATTTGATTTTGGAAATTTGTGTTGAGGCAGCATTAAGATTACATAGATGTTAGTTACTTGTGCAATATTTAGCATTAGAAAGGAGATGAATCCCTCCTGGTTTTGCTTTTCATCATTAGTAATGTTTATGCTGGAGGAGTATGCAATTTCTGAAAATGAAATGGTTTTGGACAGTTAGCAGGGATTATCTGAAACATACATAATGTATAGTGTAATTCATTTGACGGTCTCCTATGTTATCCTTTTTTTGGTCTTAAGTAGGATAATACCAGGGTAAAAATTCAGAAGAAATGTATTCAGCCACTTGAAGGCATTTTGTGAAGGATTAGGATTTGTTTGTTTTTTAAGTGTTTCTCAAAAAATGCTTCTTATGTCCGCTATTTTAATTGTGCCATCACATCTGTGAAAGATCATTATCATATCCTCTTATATGGGCACATGTCAAAGTGTTACTCACTTCCAATCATCCATAGACTATTTGATACAAATCCTTCAAAAATGGAGCTGGTAATAGATGAGGCACCATCCTTCTATCAGAAAGTTCCTTAAATTTCCTCACCTACAGGTTTATTTGTCCTACTTACTATGTTTTCTTTCAGAAACAATGCCTTTTGGCACCTCCTCTTGTATTCATACTGGTTTTCGGATAACTGGCCAGATTTATGCACAACACCATCTCAGTACACTCTTCTAGATCCCTTGCCAGTTGTCTGCTTGAACACCATCTGTCCCTGGCAGGAGTTACCTTCAAATACCTAACAAAACAGGTCATGGGAAAAACCAAAATCTTGTAGGAGCTAATGGTATTAACATACCCTGCTTCTCTAGCACCATTAGCATTTTCCTTGTAGCACTTCAGGAAACTTGGACTATTTAGGCAGATTCTCTTACCCCAAGATCTTTCCCTTTGAGGAGTACCATGGCAGCCCAAGCAAACAGTGAGGATGATGCTAACTTGCAAGAAGATATTTTGTGGAAAGCTCAAACAATGTGAGAAATCCAGTCCTACTTCATAATGAGATGGAGAACTGTGCTAATGAAATCTGCAGGAGACAATAAAGTGAGTCATACAGCAAAGACGACTGAAAACAGCCCTGCAAAGCAGTGCCACTAAGAAAAAAAATATAACTGAGAGCAGGAAATAAAAAAGAGCATCTTGGAAAAAATCCAGGCTAATGCATCCAAAGAAATATAATCTGAAATGCAGACGTACATGGGAGCAGAAGCTGTAAAAGCCATAAGGCTGAAAGAGATAGAGAGATAGTGGACCGCAAATTAGATGTGAGGCTCTACAAAAGGACCAATTTGGGCTACACATTGGAGAAGAGCACGTGACAGATTAGGGAGGCATTAGGCCTGTCTTGGAGAACCATTCCCTTCTGCAGATGAAGAGAATTGGAGTCATTAGGGTGATTTCAGCAAGAAACAAAATGTGATGATCTGGAGGAAATGCTGAAACAGTATCCGTAGTGTGATGATAGGAGCCTACAAACATGTGAGCGTGCGAGTGTTTAGAGCATAGATGAGGGAAAGGGCAGCATGTGGCATGGCAGAACTAGGCTGAAACTAAAGAAAAGGCTAATTTCAGTGGGACGGCAGAAGGAAAGTCTCAGTGGCGGTAAGGTTGAGTGCCGTGTTTGAAGACAGCATAGTCGAAATACAGGTTGAGGCCCAAATACTGAAGTGACACATAAGAAGATCCTTGTCTCTTTTTGGAGCTGTATCTGATTAGATTGGCTGAATTTGTTCCTTAAGGCACTCATATGCTTGAAGAAAGAGATAAATGGTGATGAAGCTTTTGCACACTCCTGTGGGTCCTCTGTAGCTGGAGGTGAACTTGAAGCATGTCAAACAAGAGGGTGCTGCACATTCCGGTCAGTACTGGGCGAGAGAGGAGTATGCTGGCCTGGCCCAGTTTCATCCCTCTGCATGGGACTCAGCACCCTCAGACTTTTTTTTTCAACTAATAACGCAAGTAGAAGCACAGTAGGGTTTGAAAACACCTTAAAAGAAGTTTGTAAATCTCCAGGGCTGGTTTGTTTCTCCTGTGGAAGTTTAGCTGTCACAGACTTCTTGGGGTTGGGGGCAGCTGAAAGCTCCTGCCTGTGATCAAGGGGAAATGCCTGTGAACTGCAGCAGCCAGCCGGGTACCAAAGGGAGTTGTCTTGACCTCTCTCCACCATTGCTTCTGTTGACCCTATTAAAGTGGGTTTAGTCTTAAAGAAACAAATCTTCAATTTCCCCACTCTGGTTGACGTTCTCATAGATGTTTTACCATTTTAAGTAGGAACAGTTACTTTGACCACTCTTTTTTTAGTGCAGCAGGCAGAAGGGGAAACTAAAATCTGATTTACTGTGATCCTGGATGCAGGTCAGTTGTTCATGTTGAAAAGGTTGTACGAAAACAGGTTACTTGGTAATTTTGAAAGTGGTCCAGCTTGCTGCTTAGTAGGACTGCATTTTGCAGAGCCTGATTATTCAAACTCCTTTTTCTAATATTAGCATTAATTCCCTTATAGCGGTATTACAAAATTGCTTATTTCTCAGTCCTTTTAAATGTGGGGGCCTGTCTGTAAGCACAGTAGAGAGTTTATCAGCTCAGCAGCCCCCGCTGCTTGCCAATATTGTATGTTTGGTAAATGGTTGCAGTCAACCCTGAGAGTTTGCCGACATTGGCTTGTGTTTCTTGTGAGAAAACTCATAGGTTGAGACAAAGACAGTTTAATAGGTAAAGCAAAAGCCTTGCGTACAAGCAAAGCAAAACAAGGAATCCATTCACTGCTCCCCATGGGCAGGCAGGTGTTCAGCCACCTCCAGGAAAGCAGGGCTCCATCACGCGTAATGGTTACTTGGGAAGACAAACGCCATCACTCCAAAAATCCTTCGTTGTCCCCCAGCTTTATATGCTGAGCATGACACCCTATGGTGTGGGATATCCCTTGGGTCAGTTGGGGTGGGCTGTCCCGGCTGTGCCCCCTCCCAACTCCTTGTGCCCCCCCAGCCACTCGCTGGTGGGGTGGGGTGAGAGGCAGGAAAGGCCTTCGCTCTGTGTAAGCCCTGCTCAGCAGTAAGGAAAACATCCGTGTGTTATCAGCACTGTTTTCAGCACAAATCCAAACCATAGCCCCATACTAGCTACTATGGAGAAAATTAACTCTATCCCAGCCAATATCAGCACAATGACTTTGTCAGAGAAATGGAGAGGGAGTAAAAGAGCCTCCAAAACAGCATTTTAATAGCTCAGGGTGGGTTTTCTTCTCCTTTCAAAGATTTTTGTTTAATTATATCTGACACCAGTCAAGGAAAGAGGAAACTCTTTAACCTTAATGCAAATAAAACATTAGTGCTTTAGAAAAAAAAATATGTTCACTTCATACCTCTAGGCCAATGGTTCTGACAGAGCAGAGAATTTAAAAATAAAATTACTCATTAGCTGGGGTTTTTTTCTTAATCTGTTTAGCTGTATCAATCCATTTGAAGCCTGATTTTTGCTTAGGAAGAGTAAAAAATTACTTATAACAATAAATCCATCTGTCTGTCATGCTGTTTATCTGTCTGTCTATCTATCTATCTATCTATCCCCTAAAGACTTCAAAATGTTGTTTTTTATTTCTGTACCATTGCTGAAAATCAATTGTGACATTTTCTGTTTAGGCTGCTAAAGGTTTTGGCAGATAGAACATGGATTTTGTCTTTTGATGGTGAATTCAATTCAGCATTTATTGCAAAGTCCTCGAGTGTTTAAACGTGTGGTGATAGACAACTAAATCTCCTGCTGTGGTAAACTCCACCAGGTCTCTTCAGTAGTTCTGCTATTCAAAAAGAATTGGGACTTGTTTCATCTGTTTTTAATAGATGTGAGGCTTGCACGCTATTTGTGTCAGAACTGAAGCCAACTTTGTGTTGCAGTTTGACATGTAGAGTCTAACTTTTTAGTTCTTGCTCCTAAAGACACCTACTCAACTTATGATTTTGTTATCCTTTCAAAAACGTGAGGCGTTTGCACATCATCTTATCTAATCTGTGATGTTGAAATGAGTACATGAAAGGAAAGCAAAAGTTGGATTGCAAAAATGCTGGTCAGGCAAGAGAGTACAGAGTACACACCTGGACTTACTTACTGGCCAAGGTGAATATCACCAGCGTTTTGGGAGCAACCGGCCTTGGCTGTGTCTGTCATGCTGTTGTTAAAGCTGGGGAGAGTCCGACAGAGTCCTCTTTTGAATGCCAGAAAGTGAGAGGAGGACAGAGCCAGTTTCGGTGGGTCAGGTGTCAGCATCAGCCAGGCATTTCATCTTGGAGAAATTGTTTTGGTGATGTCTACAGGAAAGGGTTTGGTGATCCCAAGCCCCTGAGCTTCCTGGACGCTGTAACACCCTGTAGGCATGATTTTGTGTTGAGGCTAATGTGCATTAAATGCTGTCAGCTGTTAATGGGGGCCATGGAGGTATCACAGGGACCAGCGTATGGCAGATGAGAGAGGGCTGTTCCAACATGGTTTTGCCAAACAGGCTTGTTGTGCCACCAGGAGGACTGATGGGCCAGGAGCCCAGGGCGCAGGGACAGCACTCGCTCAGTGACTTCCCCGTATTTCTTTTGTTGAGAGAGGGGAGAAATCTGCTCCAGGGCTCTCTGCATGGTGCTGCCATTTGGTAAAAATACCACATCACTCGTATGCTATTTCTGAAGTGTATTTTTTTCACTTTTGTCCTGCGAGATGGATGGGGAATTTGAATGTTTGGACTACTTGTTTGGATATCATAATTCAATGGGAAGATGCAGGGGCAATAAATAAGTTCAGTATTGGATGGATCAACTTTTGCCATTGTTGGTAATAGTTTTTAGCATCTTCGTATAAAACAGGTTCGTGGTAGAAGCATGTATTTTGTTTATGAAGCTTATGCTGCTTTCTTGTTCATCTTTTAAGATTTTCAAATAAGGTATCAATACTCAGAAGCCTAGAGGTAACAAGAACCTTAGAGGAGCTTCAGCTGTAATTTCTCCATTGAGGCCAAGCAAAACATTACACTTCTGAATTCAGATATTCTTGTTCTAAGAACAACTGTGAAAGTTCATGTCAAAGGGTCATAAAGTAATACCAAACTAATTTTCAAATATAAGTCTATCATGCATGTGTTTAAATTTGATGCAGTTCCTTTAAAACAGTTTACTCGGAAAAGCTTTATCCATAAAAATAAGCACAGTTAAAAGTGGTTACATTACAATATGGCACTTACATTACATTAAAAAAAATACTTTATGCATCTATTTATTTGCTGTAACATTTTACTAACCAACTGAGCAAAGTAACACAGAGATCTATGGTGTCATGCTAAAAACCCAAGTGTTAGGTTGCCAAGTATTGATGTTCCCACGATACTTTGTAGACACAAAAAAAACTAAGGCAAACTGGAATGATGCTGTAGTGCTGATAAAGGAAATACAGTGTATGGAGATGAAACAGCTGAAAGGCAGACATGTATTACAAGTGAGTCTACGCAGACTGTTGTCTCACTGGGGCCAAGCACTACTTAGGCATTTGCTGCATATTTTGACCAAGTACAGAATGTAGGAAATCTAAACTTAATGCATTCAAGACTAGTGTTTCTTAAAAAAAGGGGGGGAGAGTGTCACTGCTTTTTTAATTGGATGTTTTTTCTTAACTGATGCTTCAGAAATGCCTTTTCGAAATTAGAGAGCAAAAATGAGCACGGCGATGAAAAAGAACAAAAGCAAACTTGCTCGTTAGACTTGGTTAAAGCTAAGTTGATCATCGATACAAATTTGCATTATTTTCTCAGCGTGACATTCTGGAACAACTTTCCTTGGTGTGCTTTTGTTTCAGTTGACGTTTGCTTGAATGGCCAAGCGAGTTGGCAAATTTTGTGCTACTGGTCTTTGAAGTTGTGACTTCAGCCCAAACAGCCTTCTCTTTGTGTACGGCAGGGAGCCCCTTCGCTTTAGAGAGGGATGCTTGCAGCACAAAGCCTAGAAAGGGTCCCTACATACCAAGTCTTACAATACTTCTTAGCACTTTAAGTAGCTCAGGTCTTGTAGGAATACTGGTTTATTTTCTGTGAATTTTGAATGCAAGTAGTTAAAGTTCAAAATAAATTTTTAAAAAAAGGGCAGAAGATTAACCTGAAAGTACATTTTTTATTGATCTTCAAACATAGGTTAGTATTTAGAAGGATTTAAACTACAGTGGGAATTTACTGTCCTCTCTGTTCAATACAATTGTTATTTCACAATTGGGTTCGAGTGCAAGCTCTCCTAGGTACAAAGAAAGAAGTAGGGATTTACTTGAGACGGATAGTGTTTGTTTCATGTTTTACTCAGAGTTGTACTAAAATCTGTTGTATGTCAAAAATTGCCTGACAAACTTGACAGAATATGGTGACAAAAGATGAATGATAGGATGGGAAAGAGGAATTTTATATAAATAAGACAGTGTATAAGTATTTATTGTAGTATTTGCACATTTCATGGTCAGTTGAACTCCTTTTACTGTTCACAGTCCGTATCTTAATAATTGTGATAGGAATATAGCTTGCACAGAATATATGTGACTCCTTCTCAGAGTGATTTCATCCTTAGCTGTCGATGTCCAGGGGAGCAGCAGCGCTGAAAGGCAACTGCAATCGTTAGAGCTTTTCAGTATTTCCATGTACACAAAGTTGAGGATGTGCATGAGCAGTTTTCAGATGGAGCCTCGTAGCTGCAGTAATTTTCTTTTTAATGCATCTTCCGTAGCTATAGTGAAGTAGAGTAAAGGATGTTGCTCAACAATAGGAATCGCTTGCCTGGCTTTTATGCTGACCTTTCTCAGAAACTGGATTTTTGATGGCCAAAGAACTAAGCACCAGGGGCCACAATTTCTTGGAAGGAATGAGTAGAATAATGAGGTGAAGTAAGGATTTTTAAACAGATCTTGTTATGAGGGTTTTGCTGTGTTTTGCTTTGACGAGGAGTGACTAATTCCCAGTTACAGAAGTTTTGGCCATCTGAATGTTTAAGATTGGGGTCAACCTTCCACCCGTCCAGGTGAGGGCTTGGTAAAGAGGAGGCGTCGGGAGCCATCTGGCTGGGCTGTAAGCCAAGGTCAGGGAAACAAACGTCTTCCCAGCTGAACTCAGCCGCTTCTCACCATCCCTCAGATCTGCAGGCTGACCTGCTTTTGCAAGTGCCCATTAACTGATTTCAAAAACTCCAGCAATTTCAAAGGGTAATAGTTAGCAAAGGCCTCCTTAGTCTGACCTGGCTTGTTTTGACTGAGCCAAATTAGGGACTGGTGGCCCAAGCAGATTCGCCCCGTTCGCTGGCCCCATGCAGCCGGCTGCGGGCAGCATGGCTTCACCTGGGGAGGTTTTCTAATTGATTCAGTTAAACCAGCATGAGAGGCTGCGAGGGGCATCTCCCCTGCAGTTTGAATGAGGTTTCTATTAGTTAATTTGTGTCTGTTAACACTAGTATTAAGCCATATTAAAGCAAACCACTATTAAATAAGTCTGCTTTACGTGTAGGATCCCTTACAATACCTAACCTGACTTAATTACAGATGTGCAACGTGGAGCTTACACAAGACTTGGGAGAAGATGGTGCTGTCTGCTCATCAGAAGTAGTGTCCTCCTTTCTTGAAAGGAGTTGCACATATTGTACACAGATTTTAAAACAGTGATTAATTTTGTTTTCCTTCCTATCATTTCCATTTGGAACTTTCTTTCAATAAGAAAATGTGGCTGCATTTTTACACTCATCTATTTATCTGTACCAAATGCATTGCTACAAAGATAGACTTTTTATAACATGAAGGGTTTCTGCAACCCAGTTCAGTGATTCATTAATACATAGCAGTATGTGTGAGCAAGTTCCTAGAGTGTGTAGCAATGCATCTTTTAAACTTGTGTCATATTTGATGGTAAATGGCCATTTTCCCAGTGATTTGTAGCATTTTTGCATTTTATTATCCATGCATGCTTATACCCAAGTAGAGATTGCCATGCAAGCAGCTTCCAAGGTTGGAGTAAAAGGGTACAGGCTACTTTCTGGACCTTTCTTATGTGAGTAGAGGTTGGGTCCAAAGTTTTGAGAGAGCTATAAGAACTTTCAGATTTACAGGAACTTTGACTTGGAAGGATATTCTCCTAGCAGAGCATCCTGTTGGCTTTTTGCGGTGGGGTGTGGGATCAACTTTATTTTAACTTTGAAAAAGGCTGTACAGATTAATGTATGCATGTTCACAGTGTACACTGCCACCTGACCAGCTGATGCACTGGATGCAGTCTGATCTTGCCTGTTGCTGAAATGGTGCAATTTCACCTCTCTGTGAGGTTCCCTAGTCCCTTTGGTATCAGCATGTCCTGGTGAGGTGGGAACAGGTATCCCGCAGCATAGTTATAAGGAGTAAAGAAGCCAGATGTAGGCTCGCGGGGCATCACAGCATTGGTGGCATCACAGCATTGGTGGCAGCAAAGCCTGGCTTACCCTGTATGGCAGAGCTGGGAAGAAGACCTGACAGACTGGTCCTACAGGCTTCATTAGGGAGCCCGGTTTACCGACAGAAAGTACTCAGGTGGTTACACGGCAATCACATGCCAGCCTGACTTCAGCCATCAACAGAACATTGCTATGGTTATTAGCTAAGTATTTCCATAATGTGTGTCTCTACAAGTTATAATTAGAGCCAAGCCTGCCCCTAGCTAATTACAAGCTTGCTTAGAAATATAGTTTATATAAAGCTTTTAAAACTTAATATGGGGAAGATATACATCCACAGGCATAATAGGAATGACGCCTTGTTTTCAAAATGAAATTTATAGGCTTTGGTGTGTTTCTCCCTCCCTTTACAGTTTTGCACAGGCTTTTCTGTTGCATCCTCATCCAAAATTTGCCAGAAATATTGCCCAAGTTTCACCAACACCAAGCCAGCAATTTTTGAGTTTTCTTCTGAGTGTTTTGCTCTCACTGCTAAGAGAGTAAACCAGATGTTAAGATATCTTTGAGCTTTGTGTTTGGAGAAGATGAATAAATCATACTTAGATCTCTCATAAAAAGAAGATAAGGAGTCTTGAAAGTGGTGAAACTTTTTGTTGAATACATCACTACAAAGTCTACATAAATAATGATCCATCTATGGAGGCTTGCTACGTGTTTGCTTAGATGGTGCTGCACCTGTACTTCTTCAGCTCAGTCTCTTAGGAATAAAGCGATGCCTGCAGCAAAACCCCCCTAGACCCTGAGGCAGCAATACGGGCAAGCCTCGGTGATGAGGCAGGTTGTGAATATGACACACGGTTGTAAGGTGGGCTGGCATGGCTGTGGGTCTAACGCAGCATTACCAGCACCCGGGTGGTTGTTGCAGCACCACATGCCAAGCGCCGTGCCGGCAAAGGCTGCTCTCTGGGATGACTCTGGGTAACTGTATGGCAAAGGCAAGGCAAGGCCACATGGTTGCTGCTGCCCTTCCAAGGTGTTCTCTTTGGATTTTCTTTTTTACTTGCTATCTTCCATTCCCCGTTTCCAAGTCCTGCTCTCTCAGGAATGAATGGCATCTGAAAAGGAAAGGGAACACGGTGGAGCCCGCAGCACTCGCACATTTGGCTTTTGACACCTTTGGTACAAGGGGTGCTCACATAGCCTCCATCACCACTGCTCTTTGGGAAGAAAAAAGTGAGGTGCGTAACCCTCATGTATGTCTGAGGAAAGCAAACTCATGAGATAACTCCTGTGGCTGATGAATAGCCATTTTTTAATTTGGTATTTAGTTTCATTATTCAGGTCAGATCAGATTTAGGTCAGTTGTGATGGATTTTTTCCAAATCTAGTTCCCTTGATTCCTACTGTAAACGCTTACCAGATGACACAATGTGAATCTGGAACAGACTTGAGCTGTGTGATGACCAAATAAAATCTCAGTGGGAACCACTTCCACGTTCCTGAGATCAGTTTCTCATGTAATAAATTCTGTATCCAAAATTGTATCAAATACTTTTCTGACAAGAGTGAGGTTTTTTTCTAATGGACAAATCCCGGCAGAGCTATTTATAAGAAGCCTCTCTCTTGTGTTTGCACTCACATGCTTGTTACTCAGACCTACACTGAAGAACAAATGTAAGTAAAAACTTCTCTGTGTCCTTGCCAGTGCTTTTGGACCCACCCTGCTTGGTCTCATCTGACATCCTCCACTAGATTTCTTTGCTATTCTTCTGTTGGTTAGAGTTGCCATATGAAACCACCATTAAAGACTTCTCCCTGAAGGAATAATCTGGATTTGTTTGGTGACACCTTTTCTTTGCAGACCATTTCACTGCTTTGAGCTGCCTGATCCTCTCCTAACCATGAGGGTTGGGGAGGAGGGATCCAAGAGAGTGCCATGCTCATGCCAACTGCCATGCTATATGCTAACACCTGCAAAACCTTGTACAACAGAGAGTAGCCGAGAGGGCAAGTTCCTGGGCGGTGCGTGGTGGTGTCCTTTGGCTTGGGAGGAGGAGGCCAGTCCATTTCTTGAACGCAAATCCAGGCATGGAAAAAGCTGCTTGAGTTGGGTTTTTTTAAGTATTAAATTTAGAGCTGTGTTCTTTCACTGTTAGTTCCAAAAATGAAGTTAGAAAATGTCCAGAAATTCTTACTAGACCAACCTACAGCTGCTTCTCCTGTTACAGCCTCTTTATTCATTTCCTGATACGGTAGAGGGAAGCCTTGACACCACAGTTCCCTGAGATGTGTCCTGGCTCACGTATCGCTACATGTCAATCTCTTTGCATTAAATCAGACAGATGAGACCTGTGCTTTTCGTTTTTAAAAATCCTGGTGTACCTGGGCTACAGGGGAGAGCAGGTTCTTCTACGTGTCTCCTTGGTGGCTGCAAAAGCCATGTTAAATCATCATTCTACCATTCGGCTGCTTGATTAGATGTTCTGTGCATACCTCAAAATATGTGATGTTTTAAAGCTAGATTTGCTATTTAAATAAGAGGTTTGCCTTAATTGGCTGTTATAAATTACAGGCAAGAAGGAATGATTTATTGCTTATAATTAGAAATGAGTTACGAAGGGGAATGTTGGTAATCATAAAATAAAGCTTGGAATACATTGATTTCCAGATGGCTGGCAGTGAAATTGCTCTTTAATGTATAATAGACCAGACATAAGGAAAAAAAAAAATCTGTTATCCATCTTTGTTCCTTGATGGATTACTTGTATGAATCTATAGTTACCTGAATTTTGAAATATTAGTTTTGGATGCATAATCGTATGATAGAAACTTAATTTGCACAGTGGTATATTCTATGAGAGGTGGTGGAAGAGGTGAGTTAGTATTTTGCCTAGCAGGATTCTTGTCCTTGTAATGTCAACAGGGAAGATCTAACGATAAATCTGGCATCGCTTTTGGGTATAACAATCTCAGTGGATTGTTCTCTGAGACTGCAGGTTACTAAGATGTTTTTCTTTTCATCTTTTGCCTCATTAGCTGTTTTTATGAGGTCGAGATTGATCAAAACACCTGTCCAAAAGCAAATATCTGTAATCCTCCTTGCTTGAGTCTAGAAAAATATATTTGCACCAGAAACAGAGACGTCAGTGCTACTGCTGAAAACTTTTCAATAGCATAACATTTCTGTTCAGATGATGATGTGTTCATGTAACTTTTTTATTTCATTTCTATCAATGTAGTTCCAAGCATGATTTTAAAATTATTTATATTTGCCTTATCTGCTAATAATGGTGCTTTCTGTCATTACAGATGTATTCTGCACTGTTACCATTTGAAAGACCGTGCTGCAAGATAGTTAGACATATTTGGATTGTCACCACATGAGTTGTCTCACGCCCATGTTTTAAAAGTGACACTGCCATTAGACTTGCTTAACTGAGACCATCATGATTACTCATTTACCTTCATTAAAATGCTTCATAGCTTCCTTATTTTAAGTAGCTTTTCCCAGCAAGGTGCAAATCTGCCTTGCTGCCATCATTTCATCTGGAAAAAATTTCCATGGTGAAAGAAATAGCATATTTTCAACTAATATTTTCCTGACCTGTGGAGAAATGAGCTCATCAGTGTCTTTATTGACAAAACCAGGAAGAAGGTGTGTCAACCAGAAATATTAGATCAGTCAGCCTTTCTTGTCCTGGAGCAATTGTAATTTCCCATGGTCTGCAGCAATTTCCTTTAGAAGCAGATATGTGCGGAGATTGTTTTGGATCTGCTGCAGTAGCATAATTTCATTTGGTCCCAATAAGGTGGCCTTAAATTTCATTCTTTTCATTTTTGCTGTTGAAAATCTTTTGGTTTAGTCAGTGGAAAGAACAGCAAGTTGCTATTTTACAGCATCTAATTGAGGAATGAGTGCTGCAGCTATGCTTAAAAATATTGCCTGCTCTGAGATGGGTTATTGAAGACAGATATCATGGCCTCTGCCCCTCTCTGAAAAGCCTGAAATAGGTGTTTAGTTCACTATACTTTAGCAAAGTTCCTGCTTTTCAAAATCATATCAGTGACTGACGTAGGTGCTTAGTTTCTCGCTGATAAATATATCCTTTAGTGGATGATAGAGGTTCTTATTTTTTGCCAGTTTACTCCTGTGAGCTTTGGTCCCTAGATACTTAAGCCTGGGCATTTGCTAGAAGAGGCCAATCTCATTAGCGTTGAAGATGTTCTCGGCGCTGTGTTGTCTGATGCTGCGCTGATGAAAGCAAAGCTCCTCTGATCCAGCATGAAAGAAGACTGAGTGGGAATCAGAAGCGGGAACAATTTCTCATTTCACTCTAGTTTTTGTTGTCACTTCAGCTTTACTTTTTTTATGCTTGAAATGGCTCTTTCTGTAGTGTTGCTTGCTTGGAAACACGAGGAAAATGTTTGCTGAGTTGGTGGAGTTGGTGGAGTTCATGCAGGCGTGTTGGAGCAGAATTAGAAGTAGCTGGCTCAGGCACTGCTCAACGCATCATTGTCTTGTTGCCCTGCTATCTGGTAGTATCTAGCAGGGTTCAGACCCTACCTGCTGCTCCATCAGTCATATTTGTGCAGCTGGCAGCACCGGGATTAGCCAGCTCCAAGGGACCTCGCTATGCGTGAGCTGGGCTTGTTGCAATGTGGATGTGCCCTTCAGTTGGTGTCTTTTGATCGATGGTTGGAGTCTCTGCAGCCCTATCACTGGGGAGAGCGATTCAGGGAAACTCCCTGGGGCTTTCATACTGATGGTGAGCCGGGCTGGGCAAAGGGCTGGTTGGTCAGCCTGGCCTTCAGAAAGCCAAAAAAACCCGCCTGCCTCACATTCAGGCACACGTGGTTTCAGGGTGTGAGCATCAGATATGCTTTGTCTTTCTGCAGAGTGTGGTGTTGTCCATGGTTGTATCTGGACTTCCTCTGGCGTGACATGGTGCACCCTTACACATCAGCCCCATCCTCAGGGCATCAGGCAGCTGTTCATCAGTGGCACAACCAGCCATGTCCTTGGCCACACACCTTGGCTTCCTCTCTAGGGGAGGCAATGGCTCTTGTGAGCACCTGGCTCTCAGCCAGAAGCAGAGGTAGAAGACTGGGGGATCTGCAGCTGGATGTGAAAACCCCAAAGTGCTCCAGGATCGCGGTCACGATTGCAGTCTCTGTTTTGCCCTCTGGAAAAGAGCAGTGGTCAGGTCCAGGAGGGTCACCCCTTTGTCCTGACCTAATGGCAGAACAGTGCGTCAGTATCCCCTGATGTTGTTGTGTTTCCAACAAGAGCATTAAATCCTTGCAGAGAGGTAATTCCCAGCTTTCTGGTAAGGGTAACGTTGATGGTACCTAATTAAAGGGCACTTTTAGCTGGGGTAAACATTTATATTAATTTCCTTCTCACACAGATGTCCAGTAAACTGACCTCCTGAGGCAAAACCATCTGGCCTCAGGTGGGAGGAGAATCTCAGCCAGCGTGGAGAACCTGACTGGCCTCTTGCTGGATCGTTTCTCAATAGCTTTTTCTGTCACTGAAGTGGCATACATATGAAAGGCCTGCGGTATGGATATATAGGTTTTATGGGCATTTGTCTTAGATGACCTGCATAATTAACACTGCAGGCCTGTGGCTGCAGGCTCCGTTGTATCTCTGCTTTCCATTGCGTATTCTGGGATTGTCCACATATAAAATTAGTATGGGCGGTAAGTAGCAATAAGATGTTCCCTACTTGGATGGAGTAAATTAAAATTCAGTAAGAAAAAGAGCTTTGGGTGAGTTTCCAAATTACTTGCAGGATTGTACTGAGGAGATTGTTATGGTATCGTAAACCTTTTTGGTGGGCGAACAGCCTGATGCAAGTTAGGTGGTTTTATTGCCTCGCAGTGCTCTTTCTGTTTTATGTACTGTGCTATGTAATCTTTTGTTATTAAATAATACGCAAAATAAAAACAGTTGTTTGTCACAGCCAGCTTGTTTTTCAGAGAATTTGCTCGCTTTGAAAGTTCAGTCTGTGTGATCTCCAGCCCTGTCAGGAGCTATTATATTGAATCATCTTTTAAATTGTTAAGCTGGAGGACAAACCTAGACGTTATCGTGCACATCTCAGCTGAGAGCAGAGCAGATTCGGCAGGAAGCAGCCTCTGATGGCATGTACCGTGCCATTAGTTTTTGTCACAAACATGTCAAGATTATCTGCTTCCAGTGTTACGTGTATTGGCTGACATGAGTATTTGTAGATCTGCATAATTTTTGAAGTAGTTTGAAATGTGGATATAACACTTGGGGCTGCGTGAAATCTTTTTTTTCCCCTTTACGGATCACATTGCTGTTCAGAAAGTCTCTTGTTTTGTTACTCCCTCCCACAAGGTACTGTATTAATTTGCAAAGTTCATAACAAAAGTGCCCGCAACTAGAAATCATCATAACTAGTAAACAACTACGGAAACACTTGGGAAGACCAGGAGCACCATTACTTTCCAGTCGCAACATTACATTTTAAATAGAGGCCATTATTGCTTTAGCATATATTAAATTGTTTCTTAATGCAAGATATTATTGTTGTTTATGGAAATTGGCAACCCTGAATTCAGTGTGGTCTTTGATGGACAGGATTTTTCACATGTAGTGTATATGTGCATGTGTGTACCTTGGTAGCCTTTTATAGATGAGACTGAGTCATGCACATTAAAAGTTGGATAAGATACTTCTGTTACTTGTTTTTTTCAAGCTGCTCTTTTGATCATTAATACTCAGACCTATCCCAGCCTCAAAAGCAGTTATGCTCTTCCATGAAGACACTTTTTTCCCCCCTCTGTGGTGCAGCCAGACAGCAGAAGGAGTCTGTATCTGTAGCCATGGCAGCCAGTAATTTATTGCTCCATATGGCTGGTGTGGCAGCAGCTGCTCTGGTTTAAGGAGGTCAGGACATCGGGGCATTTAAGAAACAAAACAAAACCCCACTATAAAATCTTCCTAAATGGTTTTGTGCAGTAATAGTAGGGTTTTCCATAGGCATAAGGAGAGCCAAGGGAGAGAATTTAACTTTTCTTTTTATATATTTATAACTTCTCTAACTTTCTTCCTTTTTATATAATTTTAATCAAAGATGTTATTTCATGGAGGAAAGAAGTTTTTGTCTCTCTTTGCAGTGGTTTTACTTTTTTTCAGTTTTCATCGCTAGTGTTTGTAGGTAGCACATAGTACCGGGCACAGCGAGCTGGACTGTTCAGCCCACATGGCAAGTGACCCCTTCAGATCTGCTCTGCAGCAGGTACCCAACAGCCAGAGCAGGAGCAGAATCTGACCCGCTGCTTTTGGATGCATTAGATATTATGCTGAGAAACTATATTGCCCTAATTGAATGGCAGTGCTATATTTCTAGTAGTGAAGTGAAGATGTATACTTTGTGAGCAGTTATCATGGAACAGAAATACAGCTCTAATTTCAGCTTGTGTGTGAGAATCACTTGCTGCTGAAAAATGGTATAGAAGGGCTCTTGGATTTAACACTAAAGTTTGCAAATAGGCTTTTCATAAGCGTGAATCTTTTTATTTTCATTAGGGGACCATTTTAATTAAAATGAAACTGGAATGTTTACTCTTTGCTTCCTATAGCTGTGATTGTTTTCTTCACTGTGTGAGCACATGTATAATTTGCTCTAAAAGAAATGTCAGCAGTTTCTGATTACCTTGTGAGTCTTACTCAACAGCTTGATTTTAATTGGGGGGAGGAAAGATTTCAGGGTGCTCCAGGGAGGTCTGATGTCTTTTGGTAGCAGGAGGAAATAGGTGCTATCTTTGGTACAATGTTAATTACAATAATCAGTACTCCTGGTTTAAAATAAAGGTCCTTCATTTCTTACCCTTGTTGGTTTTTTTCAGTCATGTCAATGAAATACAACCTGTTTGGTAATTAGCATCCTTCAGCTACATAACCTTTTGACATTGCTGCATTCATGTGTTTGTAAGCACCTAAACAGGGTGACTTTTGGAAAACAGTGATTGACAGTAGGTAGGTAATCTCAAATTGTAGGAAATAAGGAAGAAATTTTTTATTATGAAGGTGGTGAAACACAGGCCCAGGTTGCCCAGAGAGGTGGTCGATGCCCCATCCCTGGAAGCATTCAAGGTCAGGTTGAACGGGGCTCTGAGCAACCTGCTCTAGTTGAAGATGTCCCTGCTCACTGCACGGGGTTGGACTAGATGACCTCTAAAGGTCCCTTCCAAAGGTCCCTATCATTCTTTGATTTGGTGAAAACTCTACAATTCAGGTTTGATAAAGGAAAGAGAAGGCCAGGCACATAGGGAGGAGTGCGTCCATGCCTTCAGATGTGTTCTCTCTAAGCCCAGAATTTGTAAGTAATAGATACCAGGATTTGTAAGTAATAGATAGTTTATGTGGATCAAGAGTATCTCTTTCTTGAAACCTTTTATAATTATGAAATATGACAAGAAGTATCTGTAGCAGAATAATGTGTTCTGGATCCTTCAGTGATACAGCTCCTGAAGCATTTCCATGGCTTCTTTTTTTTAGATCTACTGTAAGGAGGCACCTTTTACTACTTTGGTTGCCAAAATACCAATTGGGATTTTGCCAAAAGACCTATTTGGTCTTGCAAAGCATTTCAGAGATGACCAGTTTCTGAACCTCTTTGGAGCTTGCCAATATCTTGTATTTGAATGTTGTCTTCTCCATCAGAGATAATGATCTGAGTCTGCCCTGCTCATTCTCTGGGGTTTCGTTTCCTCCAGCTGATTACTTGAAATAAATGAATAAGTAGGAAAACAACCAGTATCTGTATGTTAACAGGGAGGAATGACTAATAGAAAAATGAGAAGAAAGATACTGCTTATCATAAAAGACTGTATCTCTGGAGACATAAATTGGTATTCATTAAGTTGTTTGCCTAGACTTAGTTAAAAGACGTACTTGTGGAGCTGTCTCAGCAGTGTTTCAGTAGAAAGCAAGTCATCCTCTTCGTGACTAGATACATCTAGATGAGGAGGAGAGAACAGAAAGCAGAACTAAATGATGGATTGAGAGCAGCCTTCATGGCAGTAAGAAGACAACAGGCTATGAAATGTTTTTCAGAAAGAACAATATTTAACGCTTAGCTGTAGAGTAATACTGATCCATCTTTACTCCCCAAATATGCAGGTCTTTTTCATATCTGATGCAGAACTTTTAAAAATGTTTCTCTTTCTGTCATTTTTCATTCAAGGTATGCAGGGTCCCCTTGTTTTTGATTATGATTTCTGTAGATGGAGGTTAGAGTTTTGCCTGTGATGATTATGATATCCTGCGTGTATAATCTTACTGGTATCTTCAGTATATCCTCAAATGCAGGGACGTAGTTGCAGAGTGGTGCTGGGTAATTCAGAGTATGGCTGGTTTTTGCCATGTCTGTGTTCTTCCAAAATATCAGTTGAGTCTTTTGACTTTTGTAATATGTGACAAAACCACCTATTTCAAAGGCCTTTGGGCTGAGCTGGGGCTGCAGATTTGAGATGAGGTTTTGCTGCTGTGCTTGTTGACAGACATCTTTTCTTATTATCCTGAACTGGGGCAGACGCTTACAAGGGAATGTATGTATTAATTATTGTGGAGTCTGTGGCTCTCCGCTCTTTATCTTATATCTTTAAAAAAGTAATTGCACAACGTAACACTAGCAAAGTGCTTTCACTCTTTGGAGAGTGAATACTCCGTGTCAGACTCTTGTGTGTGGTGTAACTTTTCTGATGTTCTCCATTTCTTCTTTCCTTCTTTGCAGATTAAGACCCTTGATTTCAACACAGCTTGCTAAAAAGGCTGCCACTGAAGAGGTATGTAAAGTGCAGCACTTCTCCTAGTGCAACAGTTTGAGTTTGGAAATTCCCACAAGCCTTTCTGAGCCCAGCTCTGGTTACATGGTAGATACAGGCAAAAGAAATGGGAATCTTGTCTCTCTGATCAGACCAGGAGCTTGTTGCTGCAAACACTGCAAAGCCGAGGTTGCCTGTTTTCTAAACAAGACTTGCCCTTACTTATCCCTCAGTAACATTAGCACAGCCTGATGATGCCTGGTTAGACAGCAAAAAAGAGAAAACTCCCTGCAAGCGTCTAAAAAGTTACATACCAAACAAGTGGGTAGGAGGAGAAGGAGAGGGCAGAGCTCGTGTCTGTTTCTCAGCACTTGGACCGTCCCTACGGAGAAGGGGGTGATGCAAAACACTGCTACTGTGCAGCTAGCATTGACCCAAGGGAAGGGCTGGGCTTCTGCAGGAGACTGGTGAGGAACCAACACAAAGTGGCAGCGTACCCTATATAGCATGACTTACTCTTTGGTTTGTTTGTTTGTTTAGTTTGAAAATATAATAGTGCCACAGAAAAGTTAGTGCTAGTAACTGACCGCCACCAGAACCCCTCCGTGGGTGGCTTTGTGCACCTGCATTTTCTGCTGAAGGGATCATGATTATTATCAGTTACAGCAGTAACTGCTTTCTTTCACTATTGCTTTCACACTGTACAGAGTAGACATATGCATTTTGTCTATGATAAAATAACTGCCTAATACGTATCTAAAAATTCTGTTCCTAACGTACCAAAGGTATTTGTCCTTCTTTTCCCCATGAATGTGTGACAGTGACAACCTTTTGAAAGTGAACCGGTTAACTTGGGTAGTTTAACATGCTTTGACAATTGCCCATCCATACGTAAAGATATATGCCGAACTGAAGTCCAGGGTGTCTGGAAGTGGATTCAGGAAGTTCTATTTAAAGGGTTGTTTGACTGCCTTGTTTTTAAAATTACTAAAACCCATTGATTTTCAGGAACAGTTTGATATCCTGCCTGGGGAAATACATTTTCACTTCTTATGCTATGCTCATTAGAAAACTCTGCACATTTTTAGAAGTATAGCAGTCTGGAAGTGGACATGATAATTAGAAGAAGGTCACATTTTAATTAGTATGGTGCAATTTTAAAAAATAATGACTCAATTGTAGCTCCTTTATATTCAGTCACTTTTTCAGAGCAGATGGATACTTTTAAGCATATAAATTGATATATATTATGATGCTGATTTGTCTCAAACTGTTGTGTCTATTTCTGCTTATACTGAAAACCTAGATGGACTCGGTTTGATCACTCTAGAGGCAAAAGCAGTGGTAGGAAATATAAAATAAACTGGAGGGAAGTTCCTCTAAATAATATGATTAATTTGAGCATTAAAAAATCATGAAAACCTGTCTTTGAGTGATCTGAATATCTAAATACTTGATTTTCTATTAAAATTAATGGGTGTCTTTTGCCCTATTAATGAGCTATTGGAGCAAACCCTTAGGTGACTTTGAAAAACTCAGGCAGATTCTTTAGGTTGACTGTCATGGTATATGACAAGTTCAGGAACGGCTTTGATGTTTGAATAATTAGACTATCAACTTTCTGGTACAGGGATTTTCTCTTATGGTGTATTTCTAAAGTGCCTGGAGTTACAGGGATCCTGGGAATTACTGCAACTTATAAATAAATAACTAAATAAATAAATACAACACCGAATCAGAACTTATTGCCAATGGAATTGGAGAAGATGCAGCAGTACATAGTTGTGTACTCTAATTTAAAACCTAAAGTACTGTAGGACTTTTCTTGTAGTAGGGACCAGAGGAGTTGGGGTTTCCTGGTCTCCTTTGGACCGTTCATTGTTAGGAGCACCTCACCACTGTCCTTCCCCAGGAAGCGATCCCAGTCTTTTCTGTCTTTCCTAGTAGGGAAGATGACTGTCAGTGCTGATAACAGCTGACTAGTGACAGGAACCATTAAGTATTTCCTTCTCAAAATTGCTTACATGACAAAGCAGCTTTAATGGTTAATCATTAATGTTCTTCAAGTTGCCACTGATGGGATGTCTTTGTGGGGTACAGGCTCTAGTGTCCAAACCCCACATAGTTCAAGTACAGAGTGGAGGTGAAAAGTGCCCTGGTACAAAGCTGGTGGAGATAAAGCTCCTGTGATGTTTCTTCCCTGGATGAGTGGGATGCAGAGCCCTAGACTGAGCACACCATGGAAGTGACAACTCCAGAGAGACCAGAGCCTGGGCCGTGCTGGGGCAGACCGCGTTGCTGGTTCCTGCACCATTCCCAGATCTGTCATCAGTGAACCGAAGATGTTATTACCTTCTCCAAATTCACCTGTGTCTCCTTGCAGTGTTGCCCTTTCTCTCCCTCCCTGCTGTGTCCTGCCTAACCTTGGAGCAGCTGGGGAGGTGCACGTGCAGAATGGGTCCCGTCAGTGATCAATTCCCAAGTTAGTGTTTGGAGATCATTATTCTGATGAATTTCATAAGTAATGTTACAGGTGCTGGCGTGTATTATAAACCTAGTGCTCTGCCATCACATTAAGTGCTGTCTAAAGAGTGCTATTTGTTCCACAGCTCATTGTGCCTCCAAATAAATCCAACCAGAGCTGTCAAAACTAATACATGTTGGTTTTTTTCTGATTTGAAGGGTACATTTTTGCTATCATTAAAGTGTCAGTAACATTGTTATTGTGTAATAGGCCTGATGTGAGTCAAGCATGAGAAAAAGGTTGTAAGTTTTCCCACAGAGCTCTACTGAGGAGCCTTCACTCCCAAATTTCTCCTTACCTTGTGCTTGCAAGAGGTTCCTTGTTCTGCTGTTACTGTCTCTGGATATTTCCCTTACCTGGCTATGAATTATGTGAAAACTGAATGTTTGTGCCTGACTTTCATTAGGGCAACATTTCTTTGAGCAACTTGCATGTCCCCTAGAACAGCTAAGCCTCTAGCACTGGACATGGGCTTCCAGCTCTCCTGTCCCTATCATTTGGAAACTGCTAAAGTTTTGTACAAAGGTTGAACAAAAGGAAGGGCTGCTCTACTGTCCCCTCTTCTTTTTTGCAGGTGACCTTTCCAAATGCTCAAGCAGAAGCCCCTGACTTAGAAAAACCAGCAGCTGTGCTAGTGGAGAGTGGCCCAGTAGCTTATAACCCTGACGAAGAGGTGGAAGAGGAAGAAATAGAAGAAGATGATGATCACTGCATGAGCGCCTTGCAGTTAATGGGAGGAAACGGTAAGCTGGGATGCTGTCTAAATTACTGTCTGCTGGTGCTGTGGGGTTAATTGTTGCAGGGCTGAGGCCAGACAGGGTTCCCCTGCTTGTCTTTGCCCTCTGGCAGCTGGTCCCATGCTGAGCTCCTGCCACTTCTCAGGCATTGCCCATTCCTGTGGGAAAGCCTGGAGTCACCCTTGTCCGAAACCTGACCTTCTTGGAGGCTCCTCCTGAGAAAACTTTGCATCTCAAGCTTTAGGCTAAGAGAGCTTCTCAAGAAAAAGACTGATGTTATGCTTTCCTCAGAATTAGGTTTATTAATGTGGATCTGAGGAATTGTGGGGTCAGTAACCCCTCCATTAGCAGTGCTCGGGGCTCATTGCCTCCCGAGCCAAGCCGCCCTGCTCCTGCCTGCCTCCTCAGCTGGGGCTGCAGTGATCTCCAGATTGTCTTTGAGGCCTGGGGACGTGGCGGTCCAGCTCAAAACAAAATGAATTGTCACACTCTATTTCTGGGGAAAGTCTAGGAAAGAGTTCGTCACCAAGTACAGAAATTGCCTTGATAGCATACGCTGTGCTGTATGGTACACAGATGTGTGCTAATTTATTTGGGTTACCCAGCAAAGACACTCATTTAATTAGGTTTCTTTGCTGGCAGGAAAAGGCCCTATCCTCTCCGCTGCAGTTTTTCCTAGCTGGACACATCCACATTTGTCCTTTATTAAAAACTTCCCCTTAGAAGTTAAGCTTTGAAAATATAAAAAATATTTTTAAAATGAGAGCTGCTAATTATGGGTTGTGAAAAAGCAAGATGGGAATAAGTTTCCTACTGAAATGTTATTTACTGCAAAAATCTTTCCAGTTCTGTTAATTTAGCTTTCATGGACAATATGTATACATTTCACAAAAGCGTGTGTTGCTTTTAAATTGATTTCTCCACTGGAAAATAATTGCTGAACCGTAGGAAAAACAGTTTGGTGCCTGCATTTATTATTAGAATAATGTTCCCAAGAAAAGGCACCCGTGTGGGGGAGGGTGGGTCTATGTTTATTAATAAACCCCCCACGAAAATAGAATAAAGGTCACTGAGCTTTTTTTCTTTGTAAATGTTACTATTTTTAAACCATTCTGAGAACATTCCGCTACTCCCTGTCTGGTCTGGACAACAGCTGAAAAATCAGAGTTTTAAAAAAAAAATAAAAAGGAAAGGAGTATTCCCAGAATTCAAATGCAGGTGTGCAGAGCTGCTCAGCAGAACAAATGCCTCTTTTCTAACTGCTTTCTTCATGGCTTTTAGACCCGTTTGCCTGGAATAACTGCAGGAATTACAGATGGTGAACTTCACCTATTCTACACAAATTATTATAGATTACACTTAATTCTGCTTCTGAGCATTTGCTTGACTCTTGGATGAAATGTTGCACTGTATTGAATTTGGAATATAAAGGTTAACCTTACTGAATGCTCATATCTAATAGCTATCCTTAGGTTCGACTTCACAGCAGAAAATATCTGTTTCACTGCCTTCAGAAGCACACAGAAGAGAAATGGGTGCATTAGAAACACTCAGACATGCCTTCTGACACACACATCACACAGTCTTTGCACTCAGCATTGTTTAAGAAAACAAAACTGGATAAAAAAATCTGAGCAAAATTTTAAGTTGTTCCTCTAGGAGTAAGTAGATAGGGGAGATCTGAGTCAGATGCGTTGGTCAGGATTCGTTGCAGGACTCCTTTGATGTTGATGGGAACTCTGAGCTATCTCTGAACCCTTGCAGTTTCAGCTTATAAATCCATGAATAACATAAACAAGGCAGCTTTTTTCTTGGTGGCTATGTCTAGTGAGAAACGTGCCTACTTGTAAATGTATGCTGCTGCTTATCAGCCACCGTGTTCCAAATTATTTGTGACAATCAGGCTTGATCACCTTAACCTCTAAATTAAACCAAGTATTTCACATATCCATGTGCCAGGTATTCCTAAATGAGGACCCAGTCACAAGTGAGAAGAGATATTTACACACGCATGCTTAAAAATAATTTTATTTCGTTGAAGAAAGTACATGCAAGAACTTTTTATTTGGCTCTAAGAAAGTATATGATTTTTTTAAAATGCTTGCTTAAGGCAAAACTTACCATCTAGTTACACAGCAGGAAAGCAACCTGAAAGTAGCAATACCTTTGTTGTATCTTCTGTCTACCTGGAATATTTGCATTTTTATATGCCTTTGTCTTTGTGTGTTTCAGATTATGGCTGTGATATGGATGATGATGATGGCTATTAGTTCCATTTACTTCCAAAGGACATGGACTTGTTCCCAGCAAATCTTCAGTCTTCAAACTGTATGAATAGTGAAAGAAGCTGTCTATGGTCAGCAAATGTAATCGAACAATCCTTACTTTTGTAAAGCGACTTTTAGGTTGGCATTGACTCTGGTCAGTTTATATTGACCCATAACCCAGCAATAAAGTTTGGGTTTGTACTTGAATTTTTTTTTACTTTGGTGGATCATAGTTTGAGGTTGAAATTAATGGGAGTAATGTTTCCAGAGGACAAAAGAGACAAAATAGACTCTGTGTGTGTGGCTGAAAGCAACGTATCTCTTATTTATGTGACTCTGCTTTTAGGCATGCTGTTGAAAAGGAGCAGATAGAAGGACAGATTAGAAAGACAGGTAAAAATGAGAAGCATGCCTGTTGATTACTTGAGTACGGTGGTATTAGTTGTCTCATAATGCTACAATGAAAAGAAAGAAAACATTTCCAACTTGTATTATAAACATGAGCCTGTTATTGTATACAGACTTCCTTACCCAAGCCTATCAAAAAATAATGACAAGTTATGTATTTGCAGGGCAGTATCTGTTCCTTTGAAATGAAGTAAATAGTTCTTCATATTAATCAATTTATAGGTTTCTTAAAAGATACGACAATAGAAGGCAATGTTGGCAGTGAAGGATTGCCTTCCACTGTGAGTCCAGTGTGGTTTACGTGGAAGGAGGGAGGAGACCTGGGTGAGGCAAGAAGTGTAAAGAGCAAGTGGGTGACAATGCTGTGCTCATGTGCTTTTGCTGGGCATCCCTAGGGACAGCCAGGTCTTGCTGTGGCTGGTATTGCTGCAGGAAGAGTCACGCTGGCCACCTCTATGGAGTTCTGGCCATCTCTACAGACATGCTCTTGTCTGACTGAGTTAGAGTGAAGGTCTGCTCCCGAGAGCTGCCCGTCTCTAAAACCAGTTGAAAGAGAAAGCTGAGCTTTTTAATAAATAAGCTAGCATCTGCTTTGGCTGAATTTAATTTAATGTAATTTATTTAACTTTCTATGGGTAAATTAAAGGTCACTGTCCAGCAGTCTGACTTTCATGGCTCAAATCCCACCCTTGAACAGTCACTGCTATGTGAATAATGGTGGAGCTCCAGCCCTGTGCGCCCTGAAATGTCAACAGGCAGGTCCTTCTCATCCAGATACATCAGCTCTCGCAACACCATGGGACCAGGGGTCAGGGAGGGGGACCCTATTGCCAGATCCCACCCTGTTGCCTCTGGCCTGCCTTTCCCTGGCACTGCTGGGTCCAAGGCTCTTGGCTCAGTGGGAAATGCACTGTACTCTGGATCATGGTCTTGATGACTGCAGCTGCAGGAGCCAAGATGTTTTTATCTCTTTCCCATGTCTAGTGACAATCATGAAAGCTGTAGCGCTGCAGGCTTGTCTTGCACCAGGGAAGGATGGATATTTATCTTACTGACGTGGTTTCTGTTAAGCTGTCTCTGCTGGTCAGCTAGTCCTTCCTACCCTTTTTGAAGAGCGCTCATCACTAAAGCACCATCTATCCTCCTGCTGCGGAGGGTGTATTGTGGCAGGAAAAGAAGCTACCTTGGGAAGCTCTCTAGCTACTGCCAGCCAGAGCAATGGTGATGCTCATACCTGTGGTTGTCACCAAAGAGGGGAAGGGCCATACAGCCTTCCATACCTCTTCTGTCCCTCAGTAGTATGCATAAGAGGGATCATGTGACTAGAGCAAGAGCGAGTGCTTTTTTTTAGGAGCAGACTTGATATTATTTGGCTGGTAAATGTAGTTTGTTGGGTAGGTTGTATCTGCTAGTTATTTTTGAGCCCTGTATAGGAGTATTTCTGCAATGACTTCTTTGAAGCAGAACTTGGTAACAAAAATGATGTAGTGAGGCTGAAGGGAAGAAGAGCTCTCCTGAAGCAGATTTTGGTTACTTAGTTTGCAGCACTTCAGTGGAAAGAAGAGATTCCGTATAATTCTTAGGGGGAAAGCTGGCATTTTCACTGAAAAACTATGGATTTTTTTTCTGATACTTTATAAATACTGCACAGAAAATGATATTGAGGAGATAAACCTTTCTACCTCTCTTTTATCTACACCGTAAATTCAAAACCATGCTATAAGCAGACAATTTTTTAAAAAGTAGTTTGTTTTATCAAAGGTGTCTCTGCAAGTCTTTGAGACAGCTGAGTTTGAGCATTTGGGTTTGAATTAATCTGCCAATAACACTATTACAAATACCCATACTTTCAGCATATTCTCAAAGCTTGGGTTTTTTTCCAAGGTACACATTATTCTCTATGCAGAAAATAAACATGCATAAATAAACATGCATATGACTCATGTAGGTCGAGTGCTTTTCTCAGATGCATGATGTTGGCTCTTAAAGAAACCGCTAAGATGAATTCTTTATTGCTAAGGGTCTTTCCTCCAGTCTTCTGTATAGGTTTTCATTGGTTTGTTCCCCCACAGAATAGTAAACCTGCTGCCATGGAGTGATGTTATGTGCAGGAGCTGAGAGTCCACGAAATAACTGCTGCTAGTAAATTTGAATTTCAGTGTCACATTGTGTTTCTGAGAACATTGTTTCCTGCACTGGAGGTAGAGGATTGCAGTTTTTGAATGCTCTCATATGATTTCATTAGGAAAGACTATCGCATGGTCTGCTAGAAGGGCACCTGGAGAACAAAGAAAAAAGACCTACAATTCCATAGCATCTCAGTATTGCTGGTGAAGTTAATGGCATGGTTTCTGTACAGGAGTCCTAAAGGGAAGTCCGTGGTATTGGATAGGCAGACTTCACTCTGAGCATTGTACAGCTTCTTAAGCTTTAGTGGTTATGTACATTTTTAATTTATTGGTGACTTACTGGGATTTTTATAATGTTCATTCCTTCTTGATTTAACTAAGCTCAGGAAATGTAAACAGATTAGAACATGCTAGTTTCTGTTTTTATAGCTAGTCATTAAAATGTAAAAAGATTAACACTGCATTAACTCTGTTTACTACTGTTGATGTATCTGGACAATTTTGTTGTATATAAGTGAGCCTAAATTCACTTGGAGTAATTTGGACCCTGCTTTTCTCAGGATTCTGATTATAATGAAGAGAGCTTATAAGGCTTCAACATTTGTTGTTCTTAGATCTTCTTACTTGAACCCACACAAGCTGTGCATCATAGGTTTTGTTGCATAAAGCATGTCTCTTGCTGCAAGTCACTTCGCTTGACAGACAAAACCCTCCAGCTGTTGCATCCAGCTTGTCTGCCATGCAGCCTTTTAACACTCTTGTATTGTGGGAGTGAAAAATGAAAGAAACAAGGAAAATAATGGGGTTCTTCACGATGGTGAGAGCATTTTCAGTGTCTTAATCATCTATGACATTTTTTTAAAAACACTGTGTTCAGTACAGCAACTTTTAAATGGTGCCAGACAGTCTTGTCTTGAGGGTTAAACATGTTCGTCGAAAAAGTTCTTGCCATCTTGATGGTTTGTTTGTATTCTTTGGGTTACATTGAAGCTCTGGTTGCAGATGTGTACAGTTAATATAGAGTTTGCCTAATAAATGTTCTGTTTCTTATTTTTGTGTTGAATCCTTGCATTTGGTTCAGTTAGTGCCAAGGAAATTAAACTTGTTTGATGTAAGCATATGTATCATCCTTACACAACCACAATATGAGCCATGTTAAGCTTTTTTACTGTAATATATTTGCTGTAAATAAAAAGTAAAACCCTTGCATAACCCATCTTTTATGATGCTCTCCTGCTAATTTCTGATTTTTCTGTCTTCATTCTTCTGAACGTTTGGTTTTGATTGCTGCATGATGGGTCGATAGTGGCCAAAATTTGTAATTCAGAGCTTTCTTTTGTCTCTAAAAGGGAAGACACATCTAATCAGGCAAGTGTTTTTTACAAGATATTGTTCCACTGATAAATGTAGATACTTTCCGTAAACTGCAGAACATTAACAAGGTTTTTTCCACTAAGCTATATAATTAACTGACTGTGGGAACAATGTATAGTGTGTGTGTTTAGTGGAACTGTTCCAGTGCTTGTTTCTGAAAGTTGTATCTTGATAAATAAGGTGTGTGCTGAGTTAAAAGTCATGCTATTTTATCAACATCTGGTTGCCACAGTTTGGAGGCCAAAATCCACATCTACCCTTTGTGCACATGGGTGTTTGCTCCATTTATTTTTTCCCCGGAAGGGGAGCTGCTATGGGATCCTCAGGAGTACCTACTGCAAAGGTTTAGCACGTAGTAGGACAATTAACAGTAGTTTTGATAAGGCAATAAGTATGTGTCATTCCAGCATTTCACTGGGTTCCGTACTCTCATCTAGGTGCACTTTTGCTCTCATTGACATCAAAATGCTCTTATCTTAGTTTCTTTTCAGCTGTTCCAGCCCTTTCCACTGGCAGCTGGGAACTTCTCCAGTGATGTCCATCACTGATGCTTTCTCAATCATAACATCTAAGCTGTTAAAAAGCAGTGGCTACCTTGGCCACCCCTTTTCTGCTCTTCCCAAGCTGTACAGTTATTGGCTTTGTCCTGTAATTTTTCTCTTCCCTACCACACCAGGCTTTCATAACCAAAACCATTCTGTCCCCCCAGCTGTGTTCATCAAATACTCCTCCTTTAAGGGTATGAGAAGTTAAATTATGTTAATAAAGCTAAAATCTTGCAAAGCTTTATATTAGCTTCTATTGTCACCATTAGATCATAGCACATTTGTTGATAGGTTCACGTTTTGTAACACAGAAGAGACTTGTCATTTTCTACTCTGGTCACGTGTGTAAGAAGAGTTACAGCATATTATTTGGTATTTCTTATGCCCACCCCCATACCTGGCAGCGGTCTTGGTGAGTGGTGGTTGTTTAGTGAAAGGGGTTAAGCACACGAGAAAGGAAGCTGGGTGAAAATTCATGACTTAGAGCATAATAAAATTACTTGGTGAGTTCCTTCATCATAATTGTTTTTTTTTCTTACGGGACTGTTGTGCATTTTCATGGAAATGAGGGAGGCACATACATTTCATCAAAATGCAAAATGAAATTCCCATTTGCCATGTGACTCTAGAAGCACAGGATTTAATGACTTTTAATGTGAATCTTACATTTGTTATTGTATGGGTTGGCAGTAAGTGGCATTGTACTGGACATGGGATGGCAGCCATTGTATTATGCATTTCTATTGCAAAATTGCAAAAAGAATGCTTTCTTACTGCCCTTAGTGCTCTTAGTAAAGTTTTTCAATTCTTCAAAACCAGAAAAATAGAGCAAATTAAAGGAATTTGAACAAAGCAATGAAACAGCACCAACATGTGCTTACCAGGTGTTTTTTCTTCAGTGCTCTTCTGTGGGAAAGGTGAAAGGTATTTATACGCAGAGACTAAGAGGGGCTGTGCGGGTGCCAGAGCAGTGGCCCAGGCTGCCCAGAGAGGCTGTGGAGTCTCCTTCCCTGGAGCCATTCATACCCCGCCTGGACGCGGTCCTGTGCCCCCTGCTCTGGGGGTGCTGCTCACGCAGGGGGGCTGGACGGGATGATCTCTTGAGGTACCTTCCAACCCCTACCATTCTGTGATTCTGTGAAAAGCTGAATGTTGGCAGGAGCAGAGGTGAGGCAGTGTTGTCCGTTTTCCCCACAAGAATTGCTGACCCCTTCTGTTTCATGGTATATCCTGCACCACCTTCATCACATGTAGACTGGGCAGTCCACTGGAGGATATTAAAAGCAATAGGACACCTAGCCAGGCAAGGAAGAGGAGATGGCAAGGTGTCTCTCTTTCATTTGAGTAAAAACAAAGGAGATTACTTATTTAGGGTGGTTTTAAGGGCTGTAGTTTGATGTTAAGGACAAAGCTGCGTTTAAAAACCATCAGAAAGGTGAGGAAATATTTCATTGCAATGAGGTGCCCACAGGCAGTGAGCATAGGAACAGACAGGGACAATAGTCACATCTCTGGAAACCCAGCTGGTCTCACAGCTGCATTAAAAATTGAAGTCTTTGGCCATGCCACAGTTGCTGACATATATCTGCTTTTGTCAGGTGTGATTTCTAACCACCCTGAGTTGTCAGCTGTCCCTGCGCTGGTTAATGGACAGCAGCATTCCCCACCCATGGGCTGGTGGACAGGTTTCTGGCTTGGTGCAGATGTTTCCTGCACCCCACCCATGGCTGCTCTGTCCCAAAGAAGAATCTGTGAGGTTTTTGGGAAAAAAAAAGCCACATACTCATTTCTCAACTCTGCTTTTTTATAACCATTACAAAAATAGGCTAAGCTGCTGACTGTGCAGCCCAAGCTAGCCTTGCGCACCACCTTGCTGGGGAGCGGTAGCATGTGTTGGAGGACAGCACTCACAGCTGGTGCAGCCATACATCCTCAAGCGGCTCGGCTCGTAGTGTAGCTGCAAGTGTTCTCTGATTCCTGTCCTTTTTGATGAAGGTCTCGTAAGTCTGCTGCTCTTGCAGCGGTGCTAATCCTGGTCTTTGTTAAATACCCTTGGGCACATAAGGATTTCGGAGCAAATATTTTTGAGTAAATGTCCCACGCAAAGAGTGTGATCTATGCCCTAAGCAGATGTCTGTTGGCAGTGAGAGATCTCAAGTTCCTAAAAATGCAAACAACTATTAGGAGGGTGACATGAAAATATCCATGATAGATATTCACAGTTGTTGTAAATTGGTACAGTTCCTGCGACTTTGCATCAGGCAATAAGGGCTTTGCTGGTTTACATCAGTTGAGGAACTGTGTTATTAGCAACTGTCTCTAGAGGTGGTGGCAGTAATGAAGGAAGGGAGAAAAGTGCTCTGGGGTGAAAACAGTTTGCGATATTGTGGTATGTCACCCAAAGCCACTTCGTACTCTGTTTGTCAAGCACAACCTACTGCCTTGCCTAATTAACCAGCAAAGTGGAGTTACCTATTCTGCTGATTTTAAAATGAGAAAAGGGAACTTCAGCAGTGACACAGCTGTAGTGTGCGGCACTTAGTGCATCCCTCTTCAGCTCTGCATGGGGATGGCTGCAGCTGTCAAAACTTTCTCTCTCCAGGTGGTCATAGACTACTCTGACATGGATCTGTTGTAATTGAATAATGGTTCTTCTAAGCAGCATCATGTCTGGGAAACAGGCTAAATCCTTGTATCTGCTTTGATTCCTGCCAATACTTTGAGCGCTCACCAAAGGAGAGTCCTCACACACTTACCAGCACAATTCAAGTAAGATTCATTGGTTGACACATGGTAAAATGTAGCTAAGCAAATGGTTTCAAAACTCTAGTCACTGTTTTCAAGCAAACTCTTACACAAGGCCACTGGGAAATTGTTTGATACTGCTGCATGCTGCATTAAATCAGTAGGACCTACCATACGCTCTGAGGTCTACAACAGCAAATCAGTCTGATGTGAATCATCGTGTTTTCTTTCTGGACCATTGGGCATCGTGAGGAAGAGTCTGAGTGGGTTTTGCTGCCTGAGGTAAGATGAAGAACCTTTCATCTTGTTGATCTTCCCTGTATATTTTATATTGGTTCAGAGGAGCAGGCTGCACTGCATTAATAAAATGCCATCTAAAATACTTCTGGCCAGTGTTCTTGGCACACATGCAAGTGTAGACTTTCTGATCTCCCCTGGCCACTTGGTAAGCAAAAGGTCTCTATCAACAGGGCTAGTGCCAACCCTTGTAAAGTGTAAAGCTGCCCAGCACAGACCCCAGATACTGTCACTGCTTGTGGGTATAATAGCAATGTGAAAGGGGCTACGCCTCACATAAGAGATGATGGTACATCGATTAGGAGATTATATTTGTCCCAGTTGGCTGCACACGTGAGTGGGGAGAAGCAGGTACTAATACCCCTGTGCAGAGAGGTGGGTTGGAGGTCCCAAGGACTGTGTTCAACCCATGGATCAGCCCCATCCATTAATCCACCTTGACTACTACAGCACATATGATGCTCAGAAAGAGATAAAGTAATTGAGGCCATCTGTGATACCTCAAGTGAAGATCAGAAGTAGGCAGAATGAAGACAGAGCTATTACAGGACTTAACTGAGGTTTGGAAGGAAGGTTGTGGCTCTTCCGGTGTCATTTCAAGCTGCTTTCCCAGCCAAGCTTTGCTATCATTAAATTCTTGGGTTCATTTTAGGTTGATTGGGGCACAGAGTGTCTTGCATCTGAGAAAGTGCTTTCTGGNGGTGGTGGTTTTTATTTTTTTTAAGTTACTCCTTCTATTACCATAACTTGCAACAACCTTGCTGGGGTCTGCAGCTTTCCTTCTAAGCAGAGTTCTCAGTGCCCAGCAGGAGTAAGCAATCACTGCTGAAAAGCAGAGATGTTAAATGATACAAAAAGCGGGGGGAAAGCAGCACAGAGAATTGTGGTGAGACTTGGAGCGTGAGAACAAAAGTTGCTCCAGGTGTCAGAGCCAGGGGTGTCCACGCTGGAGGTAGAGGAGCAAGCTGCAAGCACAGTGGAGGAGACCTGGCCTGGTAAGCTGTGACCTGAAATTCCTCCTCATTTCAACTCGATCTGTGTTTCCTAATACTGCAAAGACAGGTGGTGAAACCATCTCAGATGGCTCCCTGTGACATCCCTTATTCTTCACTCTTAACTGCTCTCACGGGCATGACGTGCAAATTGCTCTCCCCCTGCTAGTGATGGTAGCTTGCTACTGCCCAGCTCTGTGGCTCAGCAGTCAAAGGGGCTGGGACATCACAGCAACAGCTCCTTTTCCTCCAAAGAGAGCAGTGCGGTTACCTGGGGATTTCACCCATGCCGTTGCTCTGAGTCTGGCTGCTTTCTGCCTCTGGTGTATTTTGTCTAGATAATTTCTTGTTTCTTGTATAATTTCTTGTGGGTAGCTTAAGGAAATAAATGTGGGAGCTGAGGGAATCTAGAACCACCAAGAGTTTTTTGCAAGTTGGCATGGGGCTGCTAAATCCTCTTTACACGTAGACCCTTAGCGCCTGTGTTGTCTGCTCTTCTCTGTAGTGTACCAATCTCTGGTATTTTTGGAAGAGAAGGATGTTGTGAAATTTTTCCTGGAAGTGCTGCTCTCAGTTGCTGTGTTAGGCAGTGTGGCAAATACTGTGTGATCAGTGCAGACGCAGCAATATCCCAGCCAGAGCAGCATCGAAGAGTGCCAAAAAAGAAGCCATAAAGAAGAAAGGAGTCCTTGTGTCTGAGGGTGCAACATGTGAGAAAGGGCTGAACTGGGAGCATAGCACAGACAGTCCGGTTTAACTGGAAAGCAGGAGTGACAGCTACTTCGCAACTAATGCTGGAGGAGAGCTTTAGGGGGGTTTGCTTCTGGATGTCAGCTCATCAAAACCTTGGGCTGCTGATGCAGCCATCAGTGCTCGGCGAGACTCAATCTGGTGCCTCAGAGTCACCCTTATGGTTGGGTGAAAGTCTTACCTCAGGGTCACCCCATCTACCAGCAAAAAGGGAAAATGGGTCTAGAGAAAGCAAAATTACCCACTGGAATCCCTGCAATCTGTAATAAATATTTGAGGTGTAAAAAGCTAACAAAATGGAATGGAGTCAGACATGAAAGTGAAATCTGCCTTTTTTAACTTGAAAACAGTGAGATATCAGCAATGCTGCAGTGTCTGAGAGCAGTCTGAATAAAAATGTGGATGCATTTAGGAATTATGGTATTTGTACAAGAAATGTTCAAAGGGCTGAAGTCTTCAGTCTCTTTAATTAGTCATGGGAGCGAACATCATTGGCTTTCCGTGAAAGAACAGCAGATTGTTGCCATTCTGTCTTTCTAAATACATGTCCTGTTTTCCCCTTAGTATATTTCATTATAAAATACAATATTAAAGCTTTAAAAAGTCTTTATTAGCTAGCAGATGGTTTTGCAAGTCATTTTAATGAGATGAAGAAAACTTTAATGGCAGACATTTAAAGTTGTGCTTAGACAATTGCCTTCGGAAAAATCTCGGGAATGTTTTCTCCTTGTTTTTGGCAGAGCTTGGCACCAGATTATGTACAAGGAAATAGAAGGGGATGATTTACACCGACTGGTTCCCTCCCGAGAGTGGTTTTACATCAGTGTAACATCGTAGAGTTCCACAGTCACGCTGTGATTTACAGAGGTGCAAAGGGAGAGGGAAATGTCATTAACTTGATGCAGTTCAGGAGAAATATTACATTTTTCGTATACTTGCCTCATTCCATTGCCACGGTCAAGAGATTTTTTGGAAGTTTATAGTCAGTCCCCTCACAGGCAGGGCAGCAGTGTGCCAGCTTCTTCTGGACATCTCTTTTTGGATATCTCTTTTTGGATAGCATCATCAGCATGTGGGGATAAGAAAAAGGAGATGATGGAGCCCTGAGACCCTGTCCATGTGGGATAGCCTTGCAAGTCCTGGCTTTCTTCTTCCACCCTTGCTAAATTTCCTGAGGTATAAGATGCTTGTGCTGAAAGCAGGTAGGAACATGGTTGTTCTCAAAAAAACCTTTTGAGGCTTTGATGGTTCTTCCAGGCTTGTATTTCTCTCTTGAGCAACCAGTGCCATGTTCTTCAGAGGTGTGAGCGGTCTCATAATGAATATACTTACATCTGGAACACCCAATCCATGGGTTTATATCCCTTTAAATATGCAAATTCTTGTTTGTGGTTTTTTTATGTGAGCGGTTGCTGACTTTCAGACCTGCTTCCGCCAAGGGTTTGTTTTGGCTGTGCAGGGTCTTGGCCTCATGGGAGCATGTGGTGATTCATATGCACAGCCAGAGGATTGACCATCCCTGCACATATTAAGAGATGAATCATGCTTCACAAAAGCAATAAAAAGTGCCTATTAAATGAGTAATTGCCTGGCTACCTTCTTAGTCTACCCAACCCTTTGTTCCTCCCCTGGACTGCTGACCCTGTTACACCTGGCCAAGCTTCAGCATCAGCTTTTTGCACTGTTGGAGGCCTTTATCCTTCTAGTTTTTCTAGATCTAGCTGATGTAATCTCAAAAGCCATTTTTCAGATTTGGAAAAGCCTTGCAGCTATAGGCACTACACAGGTCATTAAGGAAAGCCTTCCCCTTTCTCTCCAGATAGAGTGTGTTAGACCACCTACACACCAGCAAGAAATAACATGCTGTAAGGTATCTAGGAGTTATAGTGATGGACTTAGAAATGCCCTCACCAATGTACAGAAGGGAAAACAAGAAAGTTTGCTGGGACATTAACACTCAGCAGAGGAGAATTTCTCTACTTGTGAGCCCCAAGGATCTCAACAGTTTCTCTGAAAAGCCCTGTGAGCTCCAAAGACTTGACGTGAAGCAGGTTCCTTCTAACAGCAGTGAGTTTCCCTGCCCCACTGCTCAGGAGGAGCTCGGGAAGGAGCTCGGGGTGACCTGCCCTTCAGGTTCCCAGTTGCAAAGGTGCCTCTGTATCAAGGGAAGTATCAGCTCTTCATCTTCTCCCCTGCTTTGTGATACTAATAGTAAAAGGCAAATAGGGGGCATCCATTGTAATTTTGTCACCATCCCGACAGTAATCTCCTTTAGCCCCATGGCTACTCTTTGGTAATAAAGACCCTTGCCACATTCTGCTGTTTTCTCCATCTGTGGGTGGATATTTCTGTGGAAGCCTGTCCTGAAAGAAAGCGTGCTTGCCAAGAGAAAATCAATTCCTCCGTTTGCGAGGGACAGACAAGAAGCATCTGTGCCCCCAGTGGCAGATGCACTGCATGATGAGAACATCTCTTTAGCCCTGGCACATGCCCTTCTCACGCACGGGGCTGATGAGTAGCAAATTGCCATCCGCAGTGTTGTGACTCTTGCAGAATGAAAGTGAGCCCACTCCTGCCAGCTCTGCCAGGCTCATAATTACAGAGGTCGCAGTACCCAGGCCCTCTCAATTCACAGTGTTGACTTGTGTGGTGGCCAAGGGGACAAAGGAGCAAGATGGGCCTCTCACATTTCAGGTGGGTGAAGAACGGTCATTGAAGTTGTGCAGGTTTCCAGGCCAGGTTGTTCTGGGAACAAACAGACCTACCTCTGCATGGCCATGTAAAAATGCACAGGATCCCACTTATCTTCTTGATCTGTTTTGACAGCACACCTTTGCTGTGATCTATTTATCCCACTGACTCCCAAATTCACCATTCTGTGCTCTGAGGTGTAGCAGTGCCAGCCATGCCCACATAAATACATATGGACATCTACTCTGTAGTGCTCTAGACTCTCTAGGAACATTTTGCTTCATTTAAAGCCATCATCTTTGCTTGGAACTCCCTGGGCTGCCCATTTATCTCCACTGAATATAAAGGAGCTGCTTGTGAATTGTTGGGACAGTGTCTGCCTTGTAGGCATCAGGAGTGAGGTGAGGTGAGGAAATCCCATTCCCACCTCTCACCCTTCGTTTAAAATCCTAATTGTTCTAAAGAGCAAGAGGCTTGAGTGCCTCCCTTTTGCTATTAACCAGCCATCACGTGCCACAAAACAAAAGAGCATTTAGTATATAGCTAGGCTGACTAGGCATAGTAAAATGTTAATGTTGTAGATTAATAATATGTTTATTTGCCACTTCATAATAGGCAGGGAGAGTGTTTGTGAGGCTGCTAAGCAATGCTCATTGCAGCTAAATTTGTCATTTAAAACATGCTCATGCGACAGGCATCACAAAAACTTTGTGAGGAATGAAGACAATTTAAAATGTATGAAGCACATGCAGAATAAATTGCAGCTGGCCTATTTGCCCCACACATGAATTGCTGCTGCTAGCTTCTTTCTCTGGTATTTCCCACACTTCAGTTTTATTACTAAAGTTTTGCCATCCCCTGGTGCGCGTGCATATTTAATTTGGGCTCCATTAATGAAATCTGAAGTTCATGTGAGCTGAGTTAAGCCACATCCTGAATGCTGTGGATCTCCTCCTGTCCCTGGCCCACCACTGTGGTGCCTGTGTCCATGTGCTGTGGCTTGAACACATCAGAAACCCTCCAGGAACAAGCCTAGGGTTCTCTGATGCCTCCAGAAGTGACTGCTCTCTGGAGCTCTTTTGACCCAGAGCCACAGTAACTGTGAACTTTCTCTACTCTCTAAAACTAAAGTACATTTTGGATTGAGTTTCTTCCCAAGAGAGTACATGGGTTACAGTGTCATATGGAGCTGGAGATGAAACTCCTGCCCGCTACTGTCCCTGAAATCTGCCTGTGCTCTGCAGCGCTGACATCCATAATGGGGTATCCCCAGCAGTGGAGTTGCCTGGTGTTTCACTGAGGATGGGGACTCAAAGGGTGGAGGTGGGAAGACGAGCTCATTAGGGCCCAGTGCCGGCTGCTCTCATACCTGGACTCAGTAGCTACACATGTGTGTCCACATAGATGTTTGTGCCAACTGTGTGTGTCTGAGAAATTGTGCATGGAGAAGGTCATGTGTAAATGAAGTTTTACCTAAAGGACCTCATTGCTTTTAGTCACACCAGTGATATGGGGAAGGGAAAGGGGAATTTGTGCCCTTCCCTGGGGCAGGGAGTCATTAAGGGGCTGGCCACATGCATGAGGCTCTAGGACACACTTGCATCCCATGGAGGGCAAGCTCTCTTTATTTTAGTTGAGCAAAATGGCAGGCCATCTCCTGGGCAGCAGGAATGGGGTGAGTTTCTGGGCAAAAGATAAAAGTTTTCAGGTCCCCTGGAAGGCTTCAAAGGTGGGCTGTGAGCACAAATGGAGGGTGCTCCTTCTCAGCTGTGAGGTGTGCCAAAGGGTATGCTGCCAGGGGTGGCTCAAAGCACAGGGTAGCTCTGTGGCCAGGAGTGAGGGAAGATGGTTCTCATGCCACCTCAGTAGTGCTAGAGGCAAATATTTTTTCGTTTAATTTTTCCCTGGCTTTTACAAACACTTGTGATGGTGGTGCTTGTTTCACAGGGTCTGAGTAAATAAGTGCTGCTATTAACATTTTACCTGCACCTGGCTTGTGTGAGCCAAGTGTGATTTAAGGCACCTGTGTAACCCTATTGCTGTTCTCTGTCAGGAGCTGGGTAAGCTTGTGAGCAGGGTACTGGGATGTAAATGCCAGTGCAACACCTTCCTGGTGCCCTATGCTGGGGCTAGGGGTAATGGAGAGGTCCTGTGGGTTGAGGCAGTGTTCTCACTGCAAGCTTGGGAGAGGCCATCAGCAAAAACAAGGAAATCAAACACAAAGAGTTAAATTCCTTCCAAAACAGCTCTCTGGAAGAGCTGTATGTGCGATGGTGAGTTTGAGCTGTCATATGTCTATGCCTGTGGAGAGCAGAAGTAGGTGTGAGCTGCCCTGGGATGTGGCAGGTGGATACACCTGAAGGGCCCCTGGCTGTGGCTGGATGGGCAGCATCCAGGTTAACCAAAGGCATGGAAATATGCTGTGACACACACACACACACACACACATACCCCAGACCTTTGAGTCATGTGGGAGCTATCATCATCTTGTGCTTTGTTTTTATATGGCTGTTGGGGTTTGACACATCTCCCTGTTGTTTATGACTGCTTAATAATGTTCATTTTGTAGGGGGAAAATAGGACTGTCTATCTCTCAAAAAAGACAAATGGCCCCATCCAAGTTGTACAGCTTCTTAATATTTCATTTAAAATTCATGTGTACATTTGTTTATGAAGTGAAGCAAACACATGTTAGAGCCTTGTCAAGACTGTCGTCTGGGTCTCCCTTGACATACAGCCCCGTACTTTGCCCCTGCAACCAATGACCCTGTTTGCAACATCTCCTGTCCTCCCTCCTCTCCTCCCCATGCCTCCACATCGGGAACACTTTTGCCTTTGCTTCGTTTAAAATACAATATGCAGCGTGCCAGGATTGACCCTGGGGCTCATCACTGGGGCTGCGAACCTGGGCTGTGGATGTGCCACTGTGGGAGAAGACTCTCAATTTGTAAATGCAGCTCCTGCCCCAGGAGATCCAGCCTGGGGAGGTGGACGGAGAAAGATGCAGAAGTCTGGGGGGGGACGTTGCCTGCTGCTGGTATGAGGCACTGCAGAAAGGCAGCTGTTGTATTTGCTGCTTCCCAGCTAACCTTGTTTGGATAGATATGGGCTGCATTTCTAAATGGGCAGTTTTTATCCACTCTTTAATGCTAAACTCAGGCCAAGTCTTAAAGCTCCTTTCACCATTTTCCAGAGCAGCACTAGAATAAGATGGTATGTCAGCCTTAAACTGGAATTTCCTGTAATTTGTCAGTTTTCACAATTCTACAATTATTAAAATGAGAATTCCCCCCCATTTTTTTTTTTCTTTGCATTTGCTGGATGCCATNCTGGAACAGTTATCTTGCTCCAATGTAATTTGATTCTCTCTCCCCCCCCCTTAGTATTTGATGAGAAACCTTTGTATTTTCATGCTTTAATACAATCTGGCACGTAATTACAAATGACTCATAGATAATCTTGGTCATGGAGCTCTCTGAAATTAGATGATAATTTAGCCTGGAATTTCTGTAGAAAGAACGAAGGAAAAGACAATTATAATTATTCTAATCAAGATATCCTTTTCTTTGCCTGGGGTATTGCTCTGTGAACTGCCAGAGGCCTGAAAGTATTTAGACCGTTTCTGCCGCTCACTGTTTCCCAGGCAAACACTACTGATCACCATGTAGCTTCATCACTGAGAAATTCCCGTAAGTGCTACTGACAGAGAGGAGAAGGTGAAAGGCGTGGGGGCAGAATGGCAGAGCTGCGTGCTGGTGGGGTGAAAGCAGAGCAGCCACTGAAAAGCAATGGGTGCAGGAGCCTCGTGCAAACCGCCGGGGCTTCCTGCCAGGAGGGACCGAATCCTGCGCAGCAGCAGAAGGACGTTTTGTGACATTCACCACTGATTCCCACACAACGGATAGAGGCATTGCAGCTGGCAGGAGGTCTGGGTGCTCCTGTTCACATTACTGGATCTTGTGCATCTTCCTTCCTTGGCTTTGATGGCCATTTAGGTGCAAGAAGGTGCTTCCAGTCAAGTGCTGGGCTGCAGGGAGCTGGGCTGCAGGGACGGTGCCACCTTGCACAACAGAAATTGCATCCTTGTCCTCGCTATCAGAGCTGGTGCTTAGGGCTCCTTTACAGAAGGGATGTCTGGCCTGTGGGACATTGAGCAAGAGCGGTCACCATGAGATATGACCCTAAAAGGGAAAGAGTTGGTTGTATGAGGCTGTCCCTGGCCTGGTGTGTGTGGCTACTAGATCTCATGTCCTGCCCAATCCTATAATGTGGATGGAAATGCAAGCAGATTGCTAAGAGAACAGAGCATTTATCTTGGAGACTTGTAAGTGTGTGGCTTATCTCACCCAGCAAAGGCAAAGAGGGGATCTGAGTTCAACCTATAAATACTTCAAAGGAGCAAGCACCAGGGAAAGGAAAAAGCAAAGAAAACAAGGTTGCATAAGAATAAATTAACCATGAAGTAATCTAGGCTGAAAACTGGAAGGTTTGTTGGTATTCTGGGGAGTCTTTCCTGGTTTTATGTTCTGTTTATTCGGGAGAGGGAGATAAAGGCTGTTCCCTTCATTCCAGAGGATGAGTCTGAAATGTAATGACTGACCAGGTCTGTGCCAGCATTGACCATCCTGCTGCTGATTGCTTCTGGCAGCAGCATAAAATTAACGTGCTTATGAATGACCCAGAGCTCTGCCCTGCACCCTGTGACTGGCAGCACCCTCTTACCCATCTCACCTCTGGGGCTGCCTGAGGCTGGCTCCTGGCAGTGTCTTGGATAGGGTCAAACACTGGCAATGAAAACCTCTCCTGGTTAGAAACCAAGAGATGTTAGGCCAGTAGAAAGGTCAATTAAATTGAACAGAAAAATGTCAGAGGAAGAGGGATGGGATTGCACAGATTTGCATGATCACTCTTGGCATTTAGTTGAATAAAATATAGTTTTCAATCTGTGGTGGGTGCAGCCAGCTGCCCTTGTGTGCAGCAGTGTCTGGACTCCATAGGACCTGGTACTCCAGGTGGGTGGGACCCAAAGTGGCTCCAGCCCTCTGGGAGATGAAAGTTTCTGGCACACACATCCCTTGCAGCAACCCTCCGGAGCACAGGTTATGTGTGAGCTTTACCTCGGTTACCTGCCCAATGGAGGGGCAAGGACTGGCAAGGTGAGCTGTGAATGCAATGAGCATGGCTCCTTTCCCTTGCACGGTGGGTTCCAAGTGCCTCTTGTACAGATGAGGCTATGTGTTAACAGTTGAAATCTCACCTCAGGCTTTTTTTCCCTGTACCTTTATAGCTCCTGGCTTTTCCCCTGCCAGCTCTTTTCCCACTTCCTAGCACGCATCATGTTGCAAGGTCACACCAATCATCTGGTGAAGGGACCCACTAACAGGGGGATTGGGCAAAAGTCTCCTTAAAAAGATCTTGACCAGTTTTGCATTTATTTCTTTTTTTTAAGTAAAAACTCTCCCTTGCTTCCCCAGCTACAGCTGCATTGCCAGCACCGTGCGTGCCAGGATGCCATGTCAGCAGAGGTGGCAAACAAAGGCAAGGTGAGGTGCTGTGGCTGGGCAAGGATAAAAGTCAGGTGTGCTAATGTGCTGCGAAAGCCACTCTGAGGCCGGGGAAGGTGATAACATTTAGTTAATTCCATTTGCCAAGCCACCATCCAGTTTTGCAGACGCGTCCCCAGCTTTGGTTCAAACCCTGCTGGCAGCCACATCCCGGCCAATGCTCCCTCCCAGAACCACTGCAGGCTCTGCAAGGGATGAGGGCAAAGGGGTTTGCTACAGTGAGTGAAAGAGGACTTGCATTGAAGGCCTCCATCTGAAATGGGGTTATCTGCCTTTCCCAGGAGCCCATGTCTGCAGGTTCTTGGGGATGAGCCCTCCCATCCCCAATCTTGATGCACTGGGGTAGCATCTTCCTGCTGCGCTAGCTCAGTTTGTGCTCACAAAACAGTTAAGCATGAATTGTAGGGTGTGTTGCTGTAGGATTATGCAGGCAGCGCTGTTATCCTGATGGAGCTCATCCCTTCACCCCCCAGGAAAGCAGCCATCAGGGGCTCAGATGGCTGAGAGAAGCATTTTATCCTTATTTTGCTGTGATGCTGTGCTGCTGGTGAGTGGGATGTGCTGGCCTCAGGCTGGGCCAGCACAGAGGCTAAAGGAAGCAAAACAGTGGCAGGTTTCATGTTTCCCCCTGCATTTATTAATAACACACGCAGGGCAGGCTGTGAGGATGGTGGGCGATCGGCTCCACCATATGAATGAGCCATGGTTCCGGGGCTGTGAATGAGCAGGGCCCCCCACAGGAGGCTGCACCACCCCTGGAAGCACGGTGAGGCAGGGTGCTGGCAGGGCTGCCGGGCAATGCTGCCACGTACACGATGCAAAGTAAACACCTTCTTGTAGGAGAAGCACCAGGGCTGGGGGACTCCCTGGCCTGTAGGTCCAGGTTTCCACCCTGTGGCCCCACAAAGCTCAAGGAGTTGGGGTTTTTTTTGGTGTAGTTTTCAACAGAAGCAGGCAAGAGCACCCTGTTCCTCACTGCCCAAGCCCTAGACAGCAGTATTGCAGGGGTGCTGCTGATGCCACATTAGTTTTTGAGCATAAGGTGTGCGTGGAGGGGTGCTGACCCTGTGCTGCGGGGAGGAGCAGGACATGCAAAGCTGGAAACCTTGATCTCTATCTTACCCACCTGGACTTTGCTGAACCGTGCTGGAGCAGGTATGTGAGCAAACCCTGGTGGTTCCTGCTTTCAGGGAGATGATGTACTTTTTTTTTACGTGCCTGCAAACCCTCATTATCTCACAAACAAACTGCTTTGCTGCAAAGCAGCTTGCGAGAGGAGGGCCTGCTCTGCCAGGAGTTTCTTGGGGCTGCCCTGCTTCCCAAAGCCTGTCGGAGCTGGGTTTTAAGATGCTGTAGAAGTAGCAGGAGACTAAAGTCTCTGATAGATGCGAAAATAGCAAGATCAGAGAGAAATGAGATTGGATTCAGAGCAGCTGCTGGGAAACAGTCTCTTTGCAATAAACTGAAATGCTCTTAGCACTTGATGTTTGTGCACTACAATGTACATCTCTGGTACAGTAGGTTTATTTTAACTACAGAGGACAGAACCTGTCAAAGGGATGCGCAGCCCCTGATTTGATCTAGTTCATTTTCATGTGCGCGTTTTTTCTGCTCTATGGCAGCTATTGTAGGGTTTTTTGAGACTGATTTACTTGTGCTGTTTGGGAGGAGGGCTTTATGGGAAGCCACTGCCTCTGATCCCCATGTGGAGATGCATTATCTGTGAGCTCAGACAGGATGGAAGAATAAGCAGGGTGATGATGGATGTTTAGATTTTCCAGCTGAACTAAAACACTCAAGGGGGGAAAAAAATGCAGTTCTAAACATTTTGCTCAATCTAAATCCAGATAACTTATTTCACTTTAGATAAACTGTGTATTTTGTAATATTTATCCACCCACACACACACTTAAATGTAAGTTATAGTTAATGTACATTTGCTTTAACATTATACAGTAAGGAGCTGTAACACTTACAGTACTTTTGAAACACTTCTTCAAAAAGAAAAGTTAATTTAAAAAAAAAAAGTAATCAAACTTTCCCCCATCAGACAATCCTTTGGGCTCCCTTTTGCTTTAACCAGTCTGACACAGATCTGCAGAGAGTTCTTCAGGTCCATCTAAATCTGAATTTTCAATTGCGTAAGCTCTGAACAAAGAGGTTTCCTCCGCTGTGTTGGAGAAAGCTGCTCTGCTTCCTCTGCCCCCAACAAAATCACCTGCCCCTGCTCCTCTCCTGCCTTTTGTTCTTGGCTGGGAAGTGTTTGCATCACTCCTTTGGTCCAGCGGCAGTCTCAGAGCATAAAATAAGAAAGTGCCGTTCTGTATTGATGCACTTGGCGTTTTCAGGGGTGTGGCCAGGGCCTTACGGTGCTCCCCGCTCCTGGTTGTGCTCTCGTCTCTGCGGGGATAGTTTCTGCCTGTCCTCCCGCTGATTTCTGAAGGAGAAAATGAATAGGCATGAAGCCAACAGCTTCACAGAGGTGGGACTTCATGACAGAAAGGGACTTTGGTGGTGCTGTGAAAGGAAAATTATTTCTATACAATTTAACATGAATGAATGTCTCTTGAAGATTAAAAAGGAGGGGGAAAAAAAAGAACGACCACCTGAGGAACAAAAAAGAAAATGTGTTTGCTTTTAGCACCATGGTGGTTGCGCTTCTCGGTAGCAGACGCTGGAGCCTGATGTGTTTTTTGCCCAGACAGCAGGGACAGCAGGGCTGGAAACAACTCAGATCTTCACTGGTGGAGCGATCTAAGCAGGAACAAAGCTAGCAGGGCTTCTGTAGACATGGCTGAGGTAGGTGTAAGGCCCACTTGGACCCAGAGTAGCTGTTCTGTACTTGTGTGATTTGGTTTGAGATGCTTTCTAGAGCACTAACTGCCACAAAGGTATGGAAAAATGGTGGAAAAGGGGGGTAGGTGGTCATCTGGTTCCCCTTCATCTGAAGGCAGCACCAGCTCTTCTTCAGATGCCCCAAGAAATCTTGTCCCATGTATAACTCTTTCCTCCATGGCACCTCAGAAAAAAGTACAGAGATGTGCATCTGCTCAGCTCACCAACATGTCTTGGTGTGAATTTGGAGGTAAACTTCAGGAGCTTATTGGTAGGGAATAACTTGCAACACTGAACTCAAATCCATCACGTGCGGCAGGCAAATCCACCAGGTGTCCATCTTGCTCAGCCCTTCTGATGTTATCCTCAGATTCCTATAATTAATCAGCTTTTCCTATGAAAAACCTACCCAGAACGTTGCAAGCCAGGAATGAGAATGATTGCTCATAGATATGTATCTAAATTGCTGAACTGGTACCAACCAAATAACAAATGTGATTTTGACAAATGTTCCTACCACATGCAAAAGCCACAACGCTTTGAGGAGCAGAATAACTTAGCCAGCAGGTACCCAACTGCAAAATTAATGTTTGACTCTCGATTCCATATTTATTTTGAGGCGTCACCTTCATTTTACTTTCCCATGTACCTACTTGCTCAGGGATGATTAGGTACAGAGGGCTTGACTCTCAGCGCACAAAACCATAATGGACCCTTCAGCATCAGCCATGGACCTTGGGAAGAGCCACAGTGGCACATGGTCCTTGGACCCCAGGACCAGCTGCTGAGGAACAAGTTTCAGAGAGAAGATATCATGGCTGGGGTGATACAGTATGTTCACAGACAGAGAAAGATTTTCTTTTAAATTTGATTTATGATAAGTGGAGAAAGGGCGGGACATCCCAAAGAAGCTAAGGGAATTAGGTGCCTGATTCCCACTGCATTCCCTCTGACAGAGATTAATGTACTGTTTTCCACTTTGCGATGTGCCCAGATGCGTTGGCAGGGGAGGACAATATATCAATCAGTGAGTAATATGTCTGCTTGCTAACTTTGATGAACGGTAGAAGGATATTTTACATTAGGCTCTGAATCAGGCTTTGGCTGCTTATCATGTTTTGGATTGTGTTGTATTGGTTGGTTGTGGGGTTGGTTTTTTTTTTAGTGATTGCAAGATGTGTTTGCAGGGGTTTATGAGGTACTGCACCAACAGTGGGTAAGGCTGAACCGTGGAGTGTTTGGGTTTGGCTTTTGTTTGGTTGGTTTTTTTTTTCATGGGGTGAGGCAGCAGCAGGTTTTAGAGAGGCAAAAACTCTGGTTCTTCTTCATTTCCCCAAATTCACAGGCAAATGCAGAAAGAATAATTTGACTAAACGATATTTTCCAACCACCTTAGGCATTTTGCTGAGGCTGCATTTGCATGACAGAGCTTTTTATTTTCCACCTTCTGATACTCAGCAGGAGAGGGACATTATTGTCACTAGAATATTCCCGATTCAGTGAAATTTGAGTGGGCTAATTAAATAATGTAAAAACCTTGCCAAAGCCCAACAGTTTTGTGTGAAAGGAAACAGCACGGCGTCCCCTCTCTTTATTTAAATGGGAGGAGAGGAAATATGTGAGTCTAATGAACTCTATAAGTTCCTGTGGTTTATTCTAAGCAAAGCAACCTTTAGCACTATTTGCATTATTAATATCCCAGATGGGCAAACTGGCTGACACTTGACACCAGATAAAAATCACACATGGAAAAACTTTATTAACTTCTTCCTGCTGTCTTCTTGGGATTCCTCCTGAATCTTGGGGAGTGAACACCACTTCTTGGAAATGGTGAGTGCTTTTTGTCTGTATTAATTTCATATTCTGTTTATTTAAGGACTTGAAGTTTCAGTCTTGGAAGTCAATACCAGGCTCCCATTCATGACAGTTGACTTTGGATGAGGCACACGTTGCTCCAGGTATTTTTAGAGAGGGATGTGAACTTCCATCTTGGCAGAAGGAAGCAGCCAGACCTCTCTTCCTACCAGAGAGCAACACTTGTTTTGTTTTTAGGGAAATTCAAAGTGTTTGCACACTCCTCGGTGTTTCTACTACCTCTGCAAACCCTTCCTGCTTACCCGGTGCCACTGATGGTCTAACCAGGATCCCTGGGGGCACAGTGGCACTGATGGGTCACATCTAGATGTGACAGAAACATGGACATGTCAGGGACAGATAACCATGCCCTCCTCTGCCCCAGTGATGGCTGAGGGGTGGGTTTTGAGTCCCTGAACGCTGAACTCCTGAAATGATCCAGGTTCAAAATACCATTCTTTGATACATGTCCTTTTAACTGCAGGTTAAAACCAAACCAAACCTGGAATGATTTCAGTGGTCCCATTTGCAACCAGGGCTGTGGAGTCAGCTGGGGAGGATGAACTTTGGAAACTGAACTTGCCACCAAACCTGGGTGCTCCTGAATCTTCATCCTCCTAGCTGTAGCAGAGATGCCTCCTCGGCAGAGCAGGTGCAGGAGGCTGGAACACACCTTGTCTAGGGGCTACACTTCAGTCTGTAACCTGAGGATACTGCTATTCCCCTCACACATACTTCATCTGTCCAAGTGGCTGAGTCAATAAACCCAGGGGATCAGGCAGCATTTCTGGTGTATAGTACTATATGAGGTGCCTACAGACGTGTGGAGCATCTAGGAACACTGTGTTATGTCCAGGCAGGAATTGTATGAGAAACCTCAACCAAAACTTGCAGTTGGCTAACAGGGATCACAGACTTTCCAGGAGAGGAGCTGTGAGAGGGTCCCACCTCCTGGTGTGTCAGGTAAACCTATAGAGAAATGTGTCTTGCTCTCCAGAGCTTTTGATTAGGAGCCCAACAGGTCGGATTTGCACTAGGAAGGTGTCTCATGGTTTGGTGGTTTGTTTTTTTTTTTCCTGTATAACATCGAAGATGTGGTGAGAAGAAATGCTCAAATCGTTTTGTGCCCAGATTGCTGTTACAAGCGAGCGCCTAAGGCTAAATGTTTCTGAATGATTTCACTGTCCGGTCAGGACTGTTGATTCAGCTCCATCAGGTGCTGGCAGCTTGCTGGATGTGTTAAGAATTGCTGGGCTTCTTTTAAAAGGCCTTTAATATACCATCTGCCCTTGCCAGTGCTCTGAGAAATTTCGTAAGGTCCCCAAAAGGTCAGACAGACCTTGGAAATGTCCCAAAATGTTTGCTGGAATAAGAGCTGCTCTTCTGGTTTCACTGTCTTGTGCAAGAAGGCACTGCACCTGCCTACCAGCCCCCTCAAGGTCCTCAGCTGCAAATTGCGAAGTGTATGATTGCTTTTAAACAAGTAAATAACATTGTTAAAGCAAATAAGGCTATTCACGTGCCTGACATTTTCTTTATTTTATGCTCTGCTTTCAGTTAGGGTTTGATGTTTTATCTGCTTCCCTTTGTGCTTCTGCAACTTCATCCCTGCTCCTGTGTCTGCTCCAAGCCCCCATCCTCAGTGTGGTGGCCCCCCCTGGCCAGTTGCAGATCCCTCTCTGCATCACTCCCTTACTCCGGTATCAGCCTGGTTCCCCTCCGCCTGCCTTGCTGCAGAAGTGTGTTGTGCAGCACAAGGGAAGAGCATTACCCCTGTTGTTCCCCAGCTCCAGTCAATGGCCACATAATTCAGAGGCCAGAGAATGGATGATACCGCAAACGCAATCAGGCAGGAGGCAATGAACTGAAGAGAAGCGTTATTAAAACTGCAGCAGCTGCAGGTCGAGCTGTGCATAAAAGTTTGCTGCATTCCCACTTCTAGCCTCCTCCTGAAACGGGCAACAGCTCTGTGGTTTGTGTGCAAATGCACAGCAGCTGATATGCAGTCCTCTGCATCACTGCTCTCCCCTCCTTGATGGCTCCCCAGGGAATTCAGGACCCTCCCTGCTCCGTGGCTGTGCTGGGAGTGGTGTGAAACCACACTGGTATTTCTTCCACCTAAAAGGCTGGTCTACTTGTGTGGTGGTTCAAAGACCAACTGGGACCCAGCTCTGCTGTGCTTCTTCCTTTCTTCTGGGGAGGAAGAACAGCACGTGGCCCATGCTGTGCCTGCCTGGGATTGTGCTCATCACGCGTGTGCATTGCTGTCTCTATCCCAGGCGCTCTGCCGGAGCTGAAATCTGCAGACCTCAAGAGCCCCTGGTGCTTTTGTGGCATGTGAGCCAGTGCTGTGGGGAGGGGAAGGGGAAAGGCCCCACAGTGGGCTGCGTGGGGGTGCGTGTCCCCAAGTGAGCACAGAGCAGCGGCCGCTTGTGCACAAGGATGGCTGCCAGCCTCGGAGCAGGGCACGTGAGCCAGCTGTGTGCATTTTGTGCTTGAAGGATGAGACTTCGCAGGTCTGAGCCTGGCTCTTGGGCACCACCAAATCATGCCAAGGCACAGGGTTATGTCAAAGACCACCTCTGGAGGTGAGCTTCTGTGGTCGCGAGCAAGAGGTGTCATGTTGAGGAGGAGTCATGAAATGTCCCTCCATAGGTTACAGATGCTTCTTGGCATCCTATAGCAGCCAAGACTTTGTTTTTTAAAAAAAAATAAATAAATAAAAGACCAAATGCAGCAGGAAAGGTACAGAGGAGGCTGAGAAGATCAGTAGTGCCCAGGTCCCTGCAGTAATGATTTCTTGCATAACCACCCCCAGGAAGCTGCCCATGCTCCTGTGCTACAGAGGGGGCAAGAAAGTCCTTGCAATCCCTGCCAGTCTGACCATTTGACTCCGGTGACAGGTTTAACTCCAGCACACTTGGAGGTTGAAGGAAAGCTTTGTGTTCTAAAGCTGCCTTCTCTGCTAGGCTAGTTCTTGTCCTCTCACTTTATGTACTTTCAGCTTTCTATTTTTATCTGGTGCACAGGTTTGCTGAGCAAGAGTGCCCTCAGTCAATCCTAATCAGTTGCCTCCCCAGTCATGTCTGGATAAATAGAAGTGTAACAAATGCCCCAAATGGCAGAAGAACTGAAAAACTTCAGTGACTAATCACTGCAAAAGGGTGCATCACATCCACGAGAGCCATTTCTGCTAAGCTCAGGCTAAAAATCCCAGGGCAGATGCTATTTATGTTGTACAGCACTTCAGAGGCAGCACTGCAAGAAAGCAGATAGACAGAAATGAAGGTCAGTCCAGGCTTTTTAAACACTACATTACTTAAATGGCTTTTCCTGCCTCAGCTGTCTTGCTCTGAGATTAGCCCAACTCCAAATGAGGAGGGTTTTTTTTCCCTGCCACAGTAAATCACATGCATATTTCTGTACTAGTTCTGAGGCTGGAAGATACGAAGTGATCCTACACATTTGCAAACAATTGCTCTAACCGCATGCTGGCTGGGAGATCCCTTCTAAAATAGTTAACAATTACAACATATCCCCAAATTGCATCAAACCTTTGATCTGCTTGGTGTTTAAAAAAACCTAGCAACTCAATTTCTAAATTGCTGTCAAGTCTTTAATTTTTTAGATACATAAAGCTGATGTGAACACACCCATGCCTACAGCATAACCTTGGCTTCTCTGAATTTATGAGAAACTTGGCGAAATTTGAATGATTGAGTTACTAAAATAACTTTTGATGTAATTAACATGCATTGCCTTTCAAGATACTGGGGAAATTGGATAATTGAAGTGCAGGTGATGGAGCTTATACTGCTCTTTGTAAAAGCACAGAGTGGCCACTGTACCTCTTTGAAGTGACCTCATTAAAATCAGTAGAGCAGCATACTAAAACACTGTATAGTTTATATTTTGGGAATACTTCTGCTCCTGTCATCATCTTTTTCTGATAGACTGGCTGGAAAACTTGTCAGGTGCTTGTAAATGAGGGTTGGGCCTTGGAAGATGCTGTGTTCAGGGCTCTGGAGATGTTGCAATGACTGTCTCGAGTGTTTGTGCCTTCTGACAGTTTTCGGGGGCAAAGGCCAGGCTCTGCATTTTCAAAGCAAGTGTAAATCCAGATTTAGCACCCTATGGGTTACAGATTTAATCCAGTATAACAGAGAGCAGCATGTGGCCCATACTTCAGAGCTATCAGTGGTTCTCGAGTAATAAAGCAGTGGGGCAGATCTGAATGCCTCAGAAACCATCTCTTCTTGACTATGACCCCACCCTGACAACTGCCTGCTGCAGGAATGCCTGTGCCGTGAATTAAAATTGCACTTACCAACATAGAAGTTAACTCAGCACTTTTGTAGGGTTTGTAATCTGAGCGGCTTGTAAAGGTCTCTGTGTACTGAAAGGAGTATGACCTTGACCTATTGCTATTTAGGAGAATTACCAGATTATAAAATTAGTTATTTTTTCCTATGTGCCTTGAAGACCTGTAAAAGAACATGGCTGTCCTGCAAGCCACCTCTCGGTCAGCCAAGAGAGGTACCCCGAAGACCTTTCTTCCAGGCTCTCAGCAAACTCAAGAAAATATCTCTATATCAACTACATTTGTTCCATACTTCGTAGCTTTTCTTTAGAAACAGAATTTCTAAGGCTTTTAAAGACATTTGAGATGCTTGTGTCCATCTTCCATATGCGGAGAGTTGCTCAGCAGGGCAGGAGGTGCTAGTGCTCCCTTTCACCGATTATAAGAGGAGTGAAAGATCTTTTTTGGGTCATAATAAAATAGGACGTCTATCTGAATACAAGGGAGCTGTGCAGATGCTGGATTTCTTTTTTTGTTCATTGACTAAACTGAAAAGGAAGCTCAAGTTAGATCAATTCAAACTGGATTTTTTAAAAGTATTTTTGCAAGGTGAAATATTAAGCAAAATATTTTGTTTTACCAAGAACATCAAGTCTAACTCAGATACTTAACTTTGTTATTTTTTCATTACAAAGTTTGAAACAAAGCCATGTATTTCATGCCTGAATTTCCAAGAATTCCACTCCCATCTATTTTTTTATTTTATTTTATT
>VZTV01083225.1:23266-40734 GCA_013400875.1 Anhinga rufa | reverse complement strand
CGTAACCAAATAAATCAGTGCCATTTGATACCACAGATCTGCCACTCTTTGGTCTGCAGTATGAAAACAGTCTGTATTTTAAGGTTAAGGGTGGACCTGTGCCCCCACTCAAGTTACTTGCTTATATATGAACATCAAAATGACCAAACTGTGTCAGACCACAGGTTCGTGTAGTCTCGTAGCCTAAAATGGTCCCTCTGAATTCATAAAATCACTCTCTACACCTGTGACAGTGTGGGGAAATTCTGCTTGCATAAGTAATGTTTTACTTTGAATAAAAATAGTCTGTGATACTTGACAATAGCAGCACAGTTAAAGTCTGAAGTATCTATCCATTCAAATACTATTAAGAAGTGAAGAGTGGGCTTTTTGGTATTATTTCAGCCTCTGAAAAGAAAAGAAAAATCAACATAGTTACAGTGTGTAAGACGGTAATAGCTAAGAACTGAAAAAAAATCTAGCTTTCTGATGAATTTGTTTCCAGCCCAGGATAATAGAAGCATTATACTCACAAAAGGATTGCATGTACAGTTGAGAAAAAGTGTACCTGCAATCTCTCAAACCTTTCAGGAGGAATACTCCAGAAACTGAGATATGAACATTTGGTTTTGTCCGGCATTTAAAAGCCATATTTTGCAAGGAAATTTTTAATAACTCATGTGCCTCTGAACTCATACCAGCAAGTCAGAGGCAGCTGTGAAAAGCATTCTCGTACAGAACTGATCTGAGGTTACGAATTATTGTAGACTAATTGCACCCAAGTGATCAATCCCTATAGGTGCAGATGGACTCTCCCCTCCCAGAGACTGATATGTGTCCCAAGATGAAATAGGCATAAATTGAATGAAATTAATCAGCATGAAACAGAAAGCTCAATGAGCCTTCCATGCAAAGGGAAATGTGCCCTTAAGGCTCTAATCAATCAGAGCTGAGTACAATTAAGAACCATGAAGAAATGACTAAAACTCAGGGGTAACGATATTTGAGCAAAGGTATAGCTGTGCTTGCACATCCTGACTTTTGACTACTTAACTGTGTAATTTTACGTTTGTATAGTACGTTGCAGGAGCACATGTATTGACACTGTGGCTATCAGCAAGGAATAAAATTAGGACCAATGAACAAAAAAAATAACTAGCTGCTACAGTTCATTTTAAAGGACTCCATCTACTGAATATGTGGGACCAGATTTCATTACAGTCACCTCAGGAGACACCCAAGTGCCTGTAGGCTTGGAAACTTGGGCCGAGCTCTGTCTCGCTGGTGCCCGGGACAAGGGCATACCCGTGGTCATTCTGCCTTCTGCAGCTGATCTGCAGTGGAAAAAAAAGCCCGCTTCTGATTGACAGCCAAAATGAGATATCATTCACAACAAATTGTGCAGATCTTCAAATCCTCCCCTTTCTTACAGGGAAAAAATGAACAAAATTAATGTGAAATTACTAAAACTCCACTGAGATGAACAGAATAGTTCCAATCTCATTAAAACTGTTCAGAAAGTGGCTTTGGGTTGGGTTTTTTTTTGCCATGTGACATCTTCATATTAAAGACTTACATCTTCACTTATGTCAATCTTTTGTTCCATTTTGTGAAGAAAATCCTTCACACAAAAATCGGTATAAATGAAAAAAACATGGTTTGCCAAAACCCAAATATGTTTCTTTTTTGAAAACAGGTTTTATATTATTTTTTAACTAAAGAGATCATCCTTTAAAATAGCTGTCATGAGAAACTTTTAACGAGATTTTCCTGTATTTCAGAATCTGTACAAAAGTACTAAATTCCTTCTGTAGCAGTGATACTTGGTTTACCTTTATTTTAGGTTCTCATCACAGGTAAAACAGATGTTGAAATACAAATTTCTTTAAAGTAAAAGGTGTTGGAAAATGCAGGTAGGCATCTAATGATACGTCCAACGGCACTGAGATACATAATTTCTATGGAACCTTTTACTCCATATTTCAGGTCCAGGTAGCATCTGATATTGGACCTGATGCAGGGGATTCCGAGTTGTTCAAGGTATTCCACCTCCTTGTGGTGACCCCATGCACTTTGCAGTATTTATTATTGAGGAGCAATGGGGAGCTGGAGGTAGTCCCTTTTGCAGAATGAGAGATTAAATCAATCTATACATTCCTCCCTTTGACCACGCAACCACACCGCCTCAGGAAAGGTTCTGCCAAATGCAGCCACAAAGCTGTTCCTAAGGTTGCAACTCACTGTTTTGGGGTCTTAGTTCTTTTTCTGAAGTAGATGATCCTTAGACTACAAAAACCTACTGTTTCAGCCAGCTAATGTAGGAAATCCTTTCATTCAAGTCACAGGTGTCTGCGCAGTAAAACTGAGAGTCTGGATCCAAACAGAGCTGATGACTCACTTGGAAAGATGCTACAGCCACACATAACAGCACTTGTAAGAATGGCTTTCTTTTAAAAAAAAAAAACAACCAACATTTTACGTGCAAAAATGAAAGCGGATTCTCCTTCATTTATGTTACTGAGCTCTAGTTTCACTGTTGTGTTTTTCCTGCATAGTGAATTTTATGGCTTGAAACTCTGAAGGTGGAAGAGTAAGAAGCCATTCCCTCACTCTTGCTGGAATAAATATTAGATTAGGTGCAAATATAATTCTTACACTAGATGTGCATTTGGCCTGTATGGTGTTAATTATACCTCTGTACATCTGCCATCCAGTTAGCTCCCAATATAGCCACACAGCTTCAGTGGCTTTACACAACTGAAAGGAGAAAATAAATCATAGTTCTAATGAGAGTTCAAAACTCCGTAACAGAATTTGCTGGAAGAAATATGAAAATAATTCAAACTGGAACAACTCTGCAATAAAAGAGAATATTTTAGTATCTATTGAAACATGACCTAAAAATGCCAGTAAAGCACTCTGCTTTTTCTATTATTTGAACTGCTAGAAGTGTCTGTGCTCTCTAGAGTAAAAGTAAGTTTTCACTCCCGGTAAAATTGCAGCATGTGGATTTTTCAGTGTGGTATACTTTATGTTACTGAACCTTAGTTTTTTTAATTGACAATTATGTTTATAAAACACCAGAACTGATTCAAGAAATTCTCAAAATATCAACATTTGTCCTTTAAAGATGAGGCCTCAAGAGAACTAATTAATCAATATTCAATCTCTCCAACCAAGATCTTATCACTTGGAGTGTGTGTGTGTGTGTTTTCTAAGAAATTAGCACAAGGAAGTTTGTTAATCAGCTTGCTTCAGGAGAATATAGAGATGGGGAAAAAAAAGAGGGTTTTCTGTGTAAAAAGTCAGAGACAAAAACTGGTAACACACATCACAAATTCACATTTTTGTTGTATTCCTTTACTATTGGACTTGTTCTGAGATTCTGGGTTAATGCTAACTGGTTAAAAATAAGCACACAACAACTGCAGAAGCTCCCGTTTTCCGATTGCTATTGTAAGGAAAACAATTGTCCTACATATGTAGAGTAACCCTGGAAGTGAGAGCTATGTTAGCATCTCTACTCATGACTTTCCGAACATTGCATGATGGATGACTGTTTGGGGAATCACTCCCAGCTGTTTGTTTGTTTTCTCTTGGAGATAGAAGGCGTGTTTGACACTGTTATGTTATCTCTGCAGCATAGCTGCAAAGCAATTCCAAGAAGCAAGATAAATTAATTTTTAAAAGATAGCACATTCCTCCACGTGACACACAGAAGACAAGTCACATTTCAGCTTTGGGTTAGCTTATGAAAGATATCTTTTAGTTATAATAAGTAAGACTTTAACTGCAGAAACACAACAAATAAGCAAAGGAGGCCACAATACCTTCTCAAGAGTTTATAAAATTGCAAGTATGAGCTTCAAAGTATTGGCTTGGGTTTCAGTTGTTTTCTCACATATGACATGTAACATACGTGCAGTGGGTCATTTATGGTTGTGCAAAGCAGGTATGAACCTATGTATGAACAACCTAACCCTGAGCTCAAGGAAAGAAACAGTTAAAGAAAGTACATGTGTCTGGTAATGTCCCTACAGTAAACCGAATAATCATATCAAAAAGTATCACAGAATGGCACAGTCTTCGTTCTTCCTAAAGTAAGTACCGTTGGTTCACCAGTAATTTCAAATTACAGATACGATGCAAAATTGATAACAATAAAAAAAAAACCACAATGTTCTGTACTGGCTAACCAATTAATTTTATGTTTTCTGTCACTCATTTAAACAAATTGGCTTACTTTTGCACAGATAAGCAGCAGTTTCAGGTGCACAGACATCAGCACATCTGAAAGGAGCCTTATTCCCAAAGGGGTAGCAGCCAATATGCTTTGGACTAGGTTAATATATCCTTTCCAAGGTATTTTCTTTTTCAAAAGAGTTTTGGTTATGTCTTGAGATTATCACAACAAAAAGAGGGGCAGATTCAAAGGCTTTCAGAAACTGTGAGTTTAAGAAATATAACCAACATATACATTGTTTGATGTTCATATAATAAAAACTTGGAGTGCACGACAGAAACTCACGCTCCAAAAATCAACAAGAGATCTTCAAATATAAAGCCAAGAATGTGAAATCCATCCTTTGCTTAGGTATAGTTACAGCAAGTGAGTGTTTTAGAGAACAAAAGCAACTACCCAGAAGCCAGCTGTGTACATGTTTTTATCTCTAAAACAGCTGCTGCATTCGACTATGCCACTAAGAGAGAAAGTCTTCTCCTCTCCCACTGGCCACTATATTAAGCAGCTTGCTGCAATTGCTGCATAGCACTTGGCAGTTGCAGGCATGGTAACAGTTAGCATTAATAAAAGTAGAAACTGTTCTCACAGTTGCGTGTCTCACAGTCGCATGTGTGAAACATATCACATTTAGTGTAGACAAACTGGACATCTACAGTACGGATGACTGCAGATTGTGACAGAACAAATATGTTCAGCTAAGTGTGTATCCATGTGACCACATACAGCGTTGGAAGTTAAGTAATTATGTAGTAAGAAAATACACAAGTACGATAATTACTGAAATCACTGCTTATTTGTTTCGTGTTCTATCAGAGCTCAGTGTTGCACTAATAAAAATTACTTACTTTCAGGGACTATTTTAACTTAAACATGAATGCCTTACTGCATGAAAAATAATGTGGCTGTATGCATGTTTAGATATATTTTTTCTTATACCTTCATCTGTAGGGAGGGAATTAGTCAGAGTAGCCAGCATATAGCTCTATCTGTACCTGTCTATTCCCAAAATATCACAACAAATATTTAAGGATCTTTTCAAGTGACAGAAGTAAAGGTCAGGGTCATAGCAAAGGGCAGTTTGTGGAGGAGGGGATTAGCATTTCTCTAAGTGATTTCTTCTTCCATCTATTTTTTTATATCCTCCATAAACAGACCTCTCTAATTTCAAAGACATTTTTTGAATTCTGCAGAGAAGTCAGTTCTAAAAAGGTATCGTCCAAAATAAATGTTTTTCTTGGCTCATACATCAGCTATCCTATCTTTTCTTTTCTAGTATAGATACGGGTGGGAGAAGGCATATGTGTGTGTATATTCTGTATATGCACAAATATCAGCGTAGCCTCTATTTAGCATTCTGTCCTCACACACTACTTATGCAAAGGTATTGACTGGAGAGCTTTTCTACTAAGATTTTTTTTCGTCTCTATTTCATCGCAAAATAATTATTTAATAGATTTATTAGGTTAGCATTTATCTGTTTTAACTGGCTAGTAGGCTAATGCCAGAAGAAAGTTCCAGGTGCTCAGCTCCTTTACAAAACAGATCTTTATTTTGCATATCCAAATAGAGGGCAATTCTCCAGCATCCCACACACACACACTGAATTCTCCTCTTTAAGCAACTGTAAGCTATGTGCTAGGTCATCTCTGAATTCATACAGATTGCATTCACTTTTCATTTATTTTTAAAGATTGCTTTTAGATTAGAAACTGGTAAATGGCTTTGTGGAAGGGTGACCCCTCCACTGCCACCCCCTGCCTTGTCACTACCCAGCAATAAACAGCTGCTTCTAGAAGCAAACTAAACATGATGTTTCCTAAAGATTGTAATATAAAGTGCTCATTTCAGTTTTTCTTCCCACTTGTGTTTTGGCAAGCAGTTTTCCAGGTTTCAGACGAAATTCCTCAGTAAATAGTTTTCTCTCTCTCAAAATGTGTGGCCAAAAAGCATAAAGAACCTGATTCTCAATAGCTTTTCGGTTCAGGTCCTCACCTACTATTTTCCAAAATGAAGACAGACATGGAAAACAGAACCTCTGATCTGACAGCAACTCACAGCCATCTAATACAGGTATAATTTATTCCCATTCAAGCTGCTGCAGACGGCACCAAATTCTTCTCTCCCTACATATGATACATGGCTCAGTAAAGGAACTTGACCTCCCTCCAGCCTACAGAAAGAAAGAAAGAAAGATGCCACCCCTGAGTGTGTGAGAGGGAGAAAGACTATAGGTTTTTCATGCTTTTAAGCTAGACAATTAAACTAGAAGAGGAAGAAATCGAGAACACTACTTAGGGATAAAGATGAAGGAAAGCGAGGGTTTTTATATACTCAGTTCAGTGTGGGTTTTGCGCAACCTGTCAGAAGACACACATGAATTTTACTATTAGTCTCGCTGCTTCTGTGCTTCAGATAGCCATTTGCCTAATAGGAAACTTCCCCTGCTCTAGACTTCTTATCTTGGGCCTCACTGTAATACATGGTATTTTTAAAAATTACATTAATATTAAATAACTCTGATTAAATTGGATGGTAAAGTAGAAAATTGATGATAGAATGTCAAGGAAATGATGAAAGAAGAAAAATGTTTTGGGCAGAGAGAGAGCAAGCAAGCATGTGTGTATTCATGCATGGGAAAGTGGTCAGGCTTAGTGAACAACTGATTGAGGGGAAACCAATACATCCTGACTTGAGACCTTGAAGCATAAGGAGCAGGGAGAGGGGGCGGTGTACCAGTATCATTAGTTAATGTTGCTGTGCTGTTATTAATTCAGATGCACTCTCATTACTACATATTCACCTACCTGTAGCTTTCAGTAAGATAATTAAATGGGTGAGTCTATGACTCCTACATTTATTTTTCCCCCTAGTAGACCATTCTCATTTCTGCTTCAGTTCATCAGATTTTATAGGTTTCACTAGGGGTGGAATGAATTGCAAGCAGCTCCATTAAAAGCAGATGAGTCACTAGGGAATGGATCAGGTGATAAAAAAAGCAGGTCACCAGAGTTCACCTGGAGTTTGGCTCAGATCACCCCCAAGCCTTGGCAGGCTGCTTGAGGTGGTGGGGAGGTAAAAGTACAGTAGGTGAGATCAATTGCCACAACCTGAGGTGGCTGCATGATGCAGCACCGACCACAATGGCCCTGATGGCCACCACTTATGTGGCAACAGCTGCAATGCAGAGGGTGAATGCAGACACCATCCCTGCCTGGTGCTCCTCAGATGGCTCCATGCATGCTGGCACAGCTGCTGACAGCCAGTGCATAAGACATCTGGCAGTGTCAGGCCATGCCTGAAGCAGGACTCAAGAGATGCCGAAGGAGAAGAGGCTCCAGAAGCACCAGCCCTGGCCTAGCACTGGCCATCAGAAACCTTGGGGCAGCAACAACCCGTCCACACCAATGGCACGCCTAATATTGCTCCCCAAACCCATCACTGACAGCACCCATGCCTCTCCCTTGCTGCAGGAATGCAGGCTATGCCCTGCCTGCTCAAGTTTTTGAGTGCTCTTAGGGGAATATTTTCCCCAGGCCTCCCCCAGCTTTTTCCTCCTATGGTGTCTTCCCCTGTGTTTCGCCCATCTGGAGCAGTTTTGCATCACCATGCTGATCAGTGCTGGGCCCAAGGAGAGCTCAAAACAGGATGGGGGAGGCAAAGCCCAAGAGTGCAAGACCATTTTTCCCACACTTTGGATTGCACCTCTGAGAAAGTATATAATTGTGCATAAACAACTCCTAGACTAGAGAAAAAAGCACAGACTACATCAGCTTAAAATTAAAACATGCATAGTAACTTGGGAATTTGCTCCTGAATTCAGGCAAAAAGGTAAGGACTTTCATGACTTTTTCTCACTGTATAGCAAATATGTACAAGAGGCTTTGGAGGGGACTAGGAGGGTAACTATAAAGTAGTAGAAGTCAGTTCTGGAAATGAGTTTCTGTGTTGTTTGGCTGGCTTTCAAAGGATCTGATAATTTTAATACTGTAGGCATTAAACTGTCCTGTTAATGATGTGTTAAGGCAGTCATAGATTTACCAGAGGTTCTAGGCAGATCAAGGCTACATCTTCCACATTGAGCACTCAAAGTCTTGGATAGACATCATTTAGTTATGATTTAAATAAAGGAAAACATAGTAACTGCTTTCTAGAGCTGGATGAATTATTAACATCAATTTTCCTTTTCTTGCACATAATTTTTGCCAGGATGACTCTAGGAATGTTTCATTGCATATTTTACATACCTTTTTCATCTTTGGTTGCCTTGGTGCACAGGCTTATATTGATTCAGGTTGTACTATTCTCTATGGCCAGGAGATACAGCCAGAGACACTTTGACTCACTTCTTCAGAAGGAGCGGCCTTTGTGGATGTGGTCTTACCCAACTGGAAAAATAAAGCCTACTTGTTAGTCACAGATTTTGCTGTTCCACTGAAAGACAGGATGGGTTTGGGCTTTTGATCCTGCAACACCACCAGCAATAATTTATTGAAGGCAACAGTCCTGTATTGCTCCTCAAACACTTTAGGAAAAAAAACAAAACAGTAAATTATCTGCAAAGGTGAGATGACAGATCACAGGCTATTTAATGGTCCTCTACAGATGTTGTTAGAGAATCACATGGATACATAGAATGAAAGATCAAGAAGAATTTATCTATATTGGTCAAGTTCTCAGTAACTGTGGAGATGGGTGGTTTTATTATATGGTCAAACATGAAATCTGCCTATGCTAGTTCTTACATCATTTTTTAAGAACAGGCCACCAGCATATATGGAAAGGCAGGGTTTCTCACCTGCATAGTTGCAGACTGGCATTTGGGAGAGCTGTATCCTTTTCCCAGGTTTACCACTGCTTTGCTGGGTAACCATGGAGAAGTCATTCCCTTGTCTTCTACCTTAAAAAAATATGGATAATAATGTCAGGCCTCTTCGGGAAGAACGTTGAAATCTATGGGTGGAGAGCATTGTGTAAGAACAGGGTATTACTGGTAATTTATTTATTTATTGTTCAGTTGGGTGGATACTGGTCTACTTCTATCCGCTGCTGCACCACAGCAGTGATCACAATAAACATTACAGTCTTGGCATCTAAAGTACTTCTCTTGCGTTCACTGCCCAAACTCTTGTTCCAAGTCTCCCGACTCCTGCAGCTGACGGGTAGAAGATCCATCACAGATTCCTGCCAACTCTAGATCTGGACCTGCCTGCGTAAGTCCTTGTACCCAGTCCCCCACCTCCTCTGGCCTGGGTGCTTCCTTTCCCCTTCCCAGACTCCATTACGTGACATGAGCATCTTACAAGAAGATCCACTCCCCTGTAGTGCCACCTGGTAAGGACAGCAGCCATCCCCAGTGCACCACCTGGAGCATGCTGGCCAAGGTAACAACCTCTTCCTCCTGCTTCCTTATTCTCTATATTGAGGGCTACCATAGCTTGGGAAAATAAAATAGCAAAACATAGATGCATTTTCTTGTCAGGAAGCACAGTGTCTGATAAGGATGTGCATGACTTCAAGCCGTTGACAGTAAATTGGATGAATGCTGGTTTGCACAGATGTCCAAGCAAGCAGTCACTATATCAGACATGCTTCTCCACCCCATGAGAAAAGATTTTCGAAAGAAGGAGCACTCTGCAATCCAGTAAGATTTGCAGCCATTACTGAATTAAAGAGGATGTTTTCTGTATCTGGCTAAAGTTATATGTGTGTGATNGGGGGGGGGGGCAGCCATCCCAAAGATGACTGCTTCGTTAACTTTGTGAGAAACCTTGCAATTTTAGGATGAAGCCAATCTGTTTTAGTAGAAAATCAAATTTAAATAATATACAGGATGAGGTCTTGAAATTGCCACAGAAAATAATACTTTGTGGGCTCAAAATCTATGTGATAATTGGTGACAGTTTCATTAGGTTTTTCCCCAAAGTTTGGTCTTCCATTTCAACTGCTACCATTCATATGATACAGTTCAGCCACTATCAATAGAAGATTAATTAAAGTTCTGATCTAAAAATGAAATCTTCCATCATGTCTTTATTAATTCCCAAGCCACTTCCTTTCACTTCTTTTTATGTTCATCTTTTTTCCCCCCTGCATCACTACTGCCTTCAGAACTGCCAGTTACTAACCCAGTATTTAGATTTTTTTGATTCATAATACATCACCATAACAGAGTTAGTCTTGGTGGTAGGTCTCTGCAGCCCTCCTCCCTATTTTTTTTTTTTTAATCAAAACAATTCTTTGCCATAGCAACTTTTCTTGGCTACCTACCCATTCCAATAACTTGCAAGCAGCAAACACTTGACAACACTGATCAGACCCCACTGTCCCCATGCCAAATTGAAAGGCAACTCCTCCCTGGAACAGTAAATGCAGTCCCGAAGTTACAGGATGAAGCTGTTGCAGGTCTCTCAGAAAGCTTGTATTCTTTAGAAAGTTATTGAATGCTAAGAAGTTGGCTGTGCCAAAACTTTCGGAACTTTAGAAGTAACTCAAGGGAGCAACTCCTCCCTAAGCCTTTTAATTTATGATAGGAAGGGAAGAGCTATAAAGCTAACAAACTTTTTATAAAAACTGGTAAAGGAAAAAAAGTGTTCAACTCAAATAAGTATCAGACATGGAACAAAAGGTGCCAAAAGTCATGCTGAACCAACTTCTAACAATATTTAAGTCACTGACAGTTTGACATTAGATTTTTAAGAATATATTTTAAGATATAACTTTTTTAATAAGGGTTGTTATTCTACTTATCTAATCATAACTTCCCAATTGCACTTTATGTGAAAATATCACAATACTATATTTTCCTTCAAAAGTTTTCTATATAAGTTTCTTCCGTGATTTAAAGCTGTATATTCTCCAACATTCTGGTGAAGGAAATAATATCAACATTCACACTTATATGTTTTCATACAGCAAAACTTTACCAAAGTTAAACCACAAGAAAAGGGGCTTTGCCTGTTATTGAATGACTTGAAAATTGTTGAGAAAGTATTTAGTAATTATATTTATCCCATCGCACTAAGAAATAGCACCAAGAATCCCAATAAGCCATTTCATACTTCCAAATCAGCACAAAATAGTTTTCAATTGGTTTTATACTAAAAAAAAGCAATATTTGCCTATTTATTTTTGGTCAAAATGCCATCACTAGTCTCTGATTACAAACCAACAACTTAAAGAAAAAGATTTTCTCTGCAGTTGGTAGAGTTGGGTGAAGCTAAAAAATGTCCAAGAATGTAATATTTCAGTGTAACCAAGAATCTGTGGAGGTTATTAAAAGTGGAAGATTGTGAAGCAGGAGTAGCTACAATCTAAGCATAATAAACAATATCACCACATAAATATTAAAGCATCCCATAAATTATGTGGCCATAAAAAGTTGTGCATTTTCTTTTATTGGTATATTCTCAGTGATACCATTCATTCCCTAATTTTTCTGAAAATTACCATGCTGTTGTAATGCTTTCAAGGTTCCATTCCTAGCCTTGTTGCCAGAGATTTGCATGCAAAGATGCAGCGGATGATGCAGCAGTGGCACAGACTTAGTCAAAGGATATGGAGCAGCCATGCTCCTCCTTTTTGGAGCAACATAGCTCCTACTGCTTAGGCCCACACCTGGGGTATTTGTTCTCTACAAAGCAATGTGAGACAACAGTAGATTCAACTCTGCTCCTGAAATGAGCCTTTCCAACTTTGCTCTTTCCTATGGTTTACCAGGGCTCTTTCCTGAGTCCCTTCCTTACCGAGTTCTAGACTTTGCTTTTTCTATTCATCACCTCTGCTGACAACTTTAGTTGCTCCTTTAAACTTGTAAGGCTTTTCAGGACATATCTTCCCAATGCTTTCAAAGGCAGCTCTCTAATATTTACTCTCCATCCAGTCTATGAAAATTTCTGATTTCATCTCTACTTCCTCTACTCTGCCCCCCACTAAGGTGTGTGAGAAAGTGCTTCTGCGAGGCTTGTCCTAAAGTTCTCCAGGTCTCACCCTTCAATTTCATTTTCCCATCAGGGAGCACTACCATAAACAGGACCTCCATTGGTTACATTTTTCCTTCTGCATAGCCCATGAATCCACCTCTGCCACTCTATTACTAACGCGGGGCTGCCCATCCACTTGTCTTTGGCAACCTACATCCTCTCCTATCACTGAAATAGAAACGATTTCTCTTCCATCCTCCTGTCACAGGGAAAAACTGCTCAGTGCACATTGCTTAACCAAACTGGAATCAAATTGTTTTATTGATCTGTTAATGACATAATTAACTGGCAATGAGTGAATCCATAGATTCATGACCAATACCAATAGTAAAACAGATAACCATAATATGATATGAAATGCTAATAAACACCCACAAGCTTCTAAATTCCCTTCTATGAGTAATCCCAAGAAGGCCTATTCCCCCCTACACAGTTAGGTACATACTCGCACATACAGCAGGGGTGTGGGTTACAAGCTCTCCTCTCCTGGGAGCCCAGCCTCCCCTACTTGCAGGCACCTCCAGAGGGAAATGTGTGTGTCACTTCATATGTATCCACGCTGCTCCCTACAATCCAGTAATGTACACGCCGGTGAGAAAGCACCCCAGGAGGGCACACACACACACCCTGCGTGCCAGTCGCTGGTTGCTGCACCCCACACCATCAGGCTCCCAGCTGGATGCAGGCTACCCACAGCTCTGAAGGGGAGCCTGCACTGCCGTGACTGGACATAGGTCCTGGTGCTGACAGGGTGACTTCTTGCAGCATCGAATCAGGTTGTCTCAGCTGCTGTTTCCTCTTGAGGGTCTCCACCCTTCTCCTGCTTCCATCATATGTCTTTTCAGGCTGACTATGTTTCAAAAGTCTCTTTGTAAATTCCCAGTTGCTGTTTAATCCAGATGATCAGATTGGGGCAGACATCCTACCAGTTTTGAGTATGCCATACACATATCCACTGTCTATTATAATCTCCTTATCTTAGGGATGTTTTTATCCAGGCTATTTGCCAAAGGTGTGTCATATGAGCACCCACACACCTTCTGAGCAGGGGGGGTTTACTATTATTAAAAGGTCTATTGAAACTTTCACACAAATATGCATCTCATTTTGACTATTCTTTCACTAAGTACTTCTAAATGCCTGCAGTATTACACCAGACTCATGCTTAGGCTACCAGGCTAGATGCCTCCTTTGCAGCCTAGAGAAGTTTGTCTGTTTTTTCCTCAGTCCACAGGCTTGTGTTTTGTACCCTTCTTTCTGTAACTGTGAGAGCTGCAGGGACAATAGCAACAGCCAATTTGGATGGCTGCAAAAAGAGGAACAGATGTCAATCTATAACCCCAAAACTCTGTTTAAAGACCCAAATCCGTCAAATCAGAAACTTGCTAGAATAATTCAGTGCTTGTCAACATTTTTGTGAACTATTCCAAAATGTGAATGCTAGCTGATTCATTTCAAACTGGTTTAGACAGTCCAAGGTTGTTTGGAGTTGTTTTTCTCAGAATGACGACAGAGTATTTTGGAAGGAATATTACCAGAAGCCTGATATATTTTTCAGAGGCTGCAAAATAAAAAACCTAGAGTAATTCAAAGAGAGCTTGCTTTGGTTTTGGTAAATTTTTCTTTGTTTGCACTTTCTATCCCTTTCTTAGTTTGTCTTTATTACTTGTTTCAAACAACCAGTGATATTAAGCCATTTAAACCCCATGTCATGGAAGTGGTTACATTTTAACAATGCCTTCCAATCAATCCAGAATTTCATCTCTGTTCCAGCCTCTTCTCTGACCTGAGATATTCTGCATCCTCACAGACCGGTACTTCTCAGAAAAATCAAAGGCTTAGGCTTCAACAAAAAAAAGCATCTATATTTTATCTTTCCTTGTCTGATATTTTTGTCTGGGAAAAACATATCACCTTACATCCTAATCAAGACAGAATTTTATAAATAAATAAGATATGCTTTTCAGAAATCAAAACTTGCTTGGTAAGCAGCAATTGACTCCTAACTTTAATAATGGAAGATGCTGTGAACCACTAATACTATTACCAGAAGATTATTTGTGAATCTATTAAAGAAGGCCTAAGATTAGGTTCATCCAGAAAGTATAAAAAGTAATTAGCTATATAATATAGCCAATTAGCTATATATATAAAAGGGACTTTGTTGCAGCACCTCCTGTCTGAGATATTTGCACTATTTCATTTCAAGTTCCAGAAGAAAGCTTATCTTCTATCCTGTATCTTACTTCGTCTACATGATGTCCTGAATTGCACTTGAAGCCTTGCTTAAGAATTTTTCTAAAGTTACTTCATTTGTTTTGGCACTTTCTCTTTGCAATTTTTCCAGTTGTCTTCTAGCTTTGATGAATACTTTTAAAGCATGGCTAAAGAGGATTCCATCATTGCTTTGTAGATCGTAAAGAGAGTTCATATCCTATCAGATGAACATTCCTGCTGCTGGAGAGAAGGTACGAAGGATCCTGATATCTTCCAGAATTTGGCTTCACCAGACCTAAAATAATCAAAATTCATTAGCTGTCCCCATGTAAAATGCATGTGGAAGATGGTGCTATTGCATTAACTAAGTTTCTTTCTCTGGCCTATTGTGTGCTATCTTTTCCTGCACATCTACTGAGAGCTCAGTAGTTCAGATTTAACCCACTGCCAATGTTCCGTTGTTGTATTGCACAACATTTCCTGCATGGAAAGAACAATATTTTCCCCCACTATTATTCTCATGTTCACAATTATAACTTCCTTTTTATTGCAATTACTGTTTCTCCACATGCCTTTGAGCTGGTCTACAGTGAGGGTACCCCACTGCAGTAGAGCAGACAGGCAACTCATTGCCCCAGCAAGAGTTCACAGACGTGCAGTCTTCGTGCATACACAGAAGGCCCCTGCACTGCCAGCTTCTAGCTGCTGAAAAGGGATATCCTGGGAACTCTCAGCTTTCTAAGAAGCAGCATTGTTTACCTGAACGTGATCGCTAGGAGTCAAAGAAAGGGTTAAAAAGAACAAGCTGTGAAGCTGACCAGAATGTGCGAACCTAGGATTCAAGAGAAGCCCTTGCTTCAGAGTTTTAGTCTTTCTTTTTGCACAGTACAGTTCCTAGGACCTTTCTCCTTCCTCAGTTTCAGCCCATACAAGAGACAAGCAAACATTACATCTCTCAGCAGTAGTCTCTGGCTCATTCCCCTATTGAGTCGTATCAATGCCCACCACCACCTCTTACATACTCACAGGAAACCTACGGTTTTCCTCTGTTTATGCTCCCTGTTGTCCCACTGAGCCATGGCAATTACACTTAGACTAAGAAAGGCCTCTAAGATAATCATACATCCCCTAGACATGGTATCTGATTTAGTATCTGATCTAGTCTCTTTGAATGGGAAGATTTTACTCATCATCTATTCTGCAGCATGTTCTCTGTTCCAACTGTTACAAACATTTGGATGACAAAAAAATCTGGCAGTGATCTTTCCAAATCCACTTATAAAACAATCTTTATTCACTTGATAGATTGAAATGAGATGCTTTACACAGTAAATATTCTTATTAGTATGTTTGTGGGCTCTGTTTATGGTCTTCTTATTTCAGTGCAAAGAAAAACAGCTGAGAACAATAATTGAATAGAGAGCTGCAAAGCACCACAGTTTAATATAAAATGATAAGAACTAAGCAATTCAGCTTCTGTAATAGTAAACATGTCTCTCTATCCTATTAAAATTCTTTGAAAGAATTAATACAATGATAGATAAAAGCAAACTGATGGATACAATTAATTTGTTCTTTCCAAAGACTTTTAAAAACCAAATCTCCTAGAAGTGGCTCTTAAGAATATTTGGAAATCATAGATGCCTGAGGGTGCATCCACATCAGAGTTTTAATTCAAATCGCCCTCACTTTCTGTGCTTTGGGTTGCATTGTGGAGCTGCCTCAGAATGCACAAACAGCTTTCCTTCCAGACAGAGCCAAACCAGAAGATGCAGGCCTAAAGCAGACCTGTTCACACTTCAAATGCTACTTGGTATTTAACCTCCAGACTGTATCAGAAGAGATCTAGCTGAGTACAAACCCCCAAAATTCACAAAGCATGTACATGAGGGACTCCAACTGTTCTGGTCTCTAGACTTGCTCCCCCTGACCTGTTCTGCTGGCTCATGCAGAACTAGCCTGGGGCTTACATTCACCAGGTGAAAGTTATTATACCAATTTATCTATCATAAGCCAGGATGTCCCTGTAGGGCAGTAAAAATTAACCTCAAATGACTAATCATCTGTCTCTCAGGTGGTAAAATAAAATCCCTCAAAGCAACTTACTATACAGGAAGAACTGAAACATGTTGGGGGGGTTGCTGTAAGGAAGCTGGTGGTGGGAAAAGACATAGGCAGCTCAGCACACCATCTGAGTGAAAGGACTTAAAGGCAATTAATGGGCAGTGGGGCAGATGGTGGGGCTGGGAGGATTTAGAGAGACCCTGTGGGATGAGGGTCAAAATGAGATGGAGCAGTGCAGCTTTCTTCAGGTGTCTATGAAACAGTGATTATCACTGCTTGTCTTTTGGCAAACTCTCACCCCTTTCTCAGCCACAGAGTAGAGGAGGAGACAGGAATTTGCTGTTTATGCAGCACCCACTCCTTACAAACAACCCTTGTGCCCTTTGGCATAGGCAAAGCTGTTGGCTCTGCTACTGCTGGCTACTGCCTACTCTGCCCGCACAGCAAGTTGGCCCTGTCTGTCTTGAATGATACCGCCCAAAGAACAAGAGTCTTCACTGGTGCGTCAGCTTACAAGCTGCCTCGACAGCTTCACCGACTGAGACACGCTCCGATGGCGCCTGTTACGATTCCCCTATGCCTGCAGGCATATCCTCTACAGTCTGTATTTCTAATATTTTGACCAGGCTAATTGCAAGTATCGCAAATGACAAGTGTCCCGAGATACTCCACTGCAGTCAGATCATTCCTAGCAGCTAGTCTAAATGTTAAAGGCAGAGAAAAGTGTATGTAAGATCAACAAAGTCACCGCATGCCTCTGAGACCAGGCTCTTCTCATTCTCATACTGAGACCCTCCATATGTTGTTTAATTGTTATCCTGGCATTTCTTTGGCATTTAAATCTATGTACTTAAAATACATTTCAGCCATTCTCACCAAACAATATGTTCTCAAGACTGCAGTCTTATCTTAAACATTTCCCAGGTATTTTGCGGCTCTTTGGGTGTCCCCAACCCAGCAATGTATCCTGACCAGCAATCTAAAAA
>VZTV01083225.1:0-15797 GCA_013400875.1 Anhinga rufa | reverse complement strand
CCCGGGGCGGAGCCGCCGGCTCCTGCCTGACCCCGGCCGCCGGCCAGGCCTCGGCTGCGGCGGCGGGAGCCCCGCCGGCACCGCGGCGCAGGGGGAAGAGCTCCCGCTGTGCGGGCGGTGGGGGCGATGTACGGGCTGGCTAACGCTGCCCAGGGCCTGCCAGCGGTCCGAGGCAGGGCTGGACCCTCGGCCGCCTCGCTGCCGGCAGCGTCCTTCAGCTCTGCGTCTCCACAGGGCTCCTGTGCACCCCCTGCCTTCTTCCCTAAGCAGAAATAGTGGGTTTAGATTAATTTTCACAAACATAGTAGTTGGCAGGCTTCAAAGAAGATGAACAATCCAGTAAAATAACTTGATGGTGTGTCCTTTTTATTGCAGTAGATCTACTGTACTAAAAGTTGTGGGTTTATCACCCTCCTACAGACCGTATGCAGTGTGCCTTATTCCCATGCCAGGTATACTTAGAAATCTTGCAAGTCCAGTGTGCCCCATGAATTGCATTGGCTCGCCTGGCTGTGACCTCAAATCGCAAGGGCTTTCTAAATTACACCAATTACTTGTCTTTGTGACTGGGAAGCCCCTCTGTGATACTATTTGAACATATGCTCAAACCCAAATGTGAGTAATTCTTTATAGCAAGAACAATATTGCATTTCCAGGCGAGCAGGATGAGCAGAGTGTTTAAATATACTTGTTTTGAAGAACTCTGCTTTATCTTCTGAATAAATCATTTCAGAGAATAACAGCAATAACAACCGATTCATTTTAGCATCAAAATAACAAGAATGTATTTTAAAACAACTATTTCTTCTGTCCCAGGAACTGGCCTGCCTACCTCCTTTTTTAAATACTATTTTTATAACTCCCGGTGGCCTGGACTTAGGATAGAGTTAACATTTTTCTCCATGACGCAGTAGGCAGAACATGCTGAAACTTTATGAACCCCGAAGCGTATTCTCCATGATAAACAAAAACAAACTAAAAAAAAATCTCTAAGGACTCCGCAACTCATATGGCTTTTACCATCTGGCACACAGTCCTGGCACACTGTAAATCTTTGCAAGTGGTATCTCCTTTACAGACCCTAATACATAAAACCCATATGCCAGAGGCTCTTAGAGGCCACCCCCTTAAGTTGCAGACATCACGTTATAGCAGTGTGAGATCTTCTATGAAGACAAAACTTTTATGATATTTAGATGGTGAAAGAATCTATTACCTCCAAACCATAACAGTATGGATACCGCCAGTGAGGGAACGTTTCGTGATGGTGCCTTTCTTTAGAAAGGTCACCAATCACACTCAACACAGAGAGCTGGGAGTTGAGCAAAGGCAAAACAGGAGAGGGGGGTTGAATGCTGAGTGCTTTAAAGATAATTCCAGGGTTATCTCTGGAAAAAATTAAAACAACTCGCATCAAGACATTTAGTAATACAAGATACCGAGGTTACATTTGATGAATACCAACCCTAACGACAAATATACTCTGTGTAAATCTGAGCTCCATGACTTTTGCCAAGGATATTAGCCAGCAGCTCAAAAGTCCTGGCACAGATTATCAACATGCCCATAAGCTTCTGCAGGCACAAATACGTCTGTTAAATCATTCCTCCGTGCTTCCCTTCACCAAATTTATAAAGTTGTAAGTGTTGACCACTTCACCACCAAGTTCTTTGGCACAGGCCACACCTGGCCTGCTCGGCATGAAGGGACTGAAGCCCCGAGGGAGCTCCAAGCAGCTTCCCTGGCATCTAAGAGGGCACTTAAAAGCAGAAGGCCCTTCAAAAGGCCAATTGCTCTGAATGAGGGATGTCCTGATGGATTACTAGATTTTGATGCCAGCAGGCATAAATAGGTCTAACCCGATGAATAATACACATGTGGTAATGGACCCAGCTCATCTGTTCCCTAGACTCAGCATCTTTTTGATCTGCTAAAATGAAGTTCATGAAGATATGGGATGTCTGCATCTTCCCCAGTCCTCATTTTTGATTTCTCTGAGGAGGAGTCACTATTTCTTACCTGAACTGGGGAAGCAGGAAAGCTGCAGAAGGATAAACACAAATTATTTCATAGTTTATTCTATTCTTGGGTGGAAGACTTTGCCCAAATGCTGAGGTGACACAGCAGCTCTTTCTGATGGCATCACTGATGAAGAAACATACAGTTAGATTGCTGCTGCTGCGGTGTCTAAGCTTCTCCTAGGAAGCGGTGGTTGAGCAAGGGGGCTTCTACACAAAGAACCGGCCCAATGCATGCACACCCACAGGGCGTTACACAACCTAAAGAGCATCTTCAGGGTGGGGTATAATAAAGAAAAATTAATCCAGTCCAGAAAAAGTGTTTCTTCTCCATTCATACACCCACTTAAAATTTGCAAGCAATTACATTTTTGCTCTTAGATAATTAGATAACTGGATCTCTCCTTTGTATAAATCTAAAAAGCGAATGGAATAACAATACCAGCAGCAGCTTCCACAGCCATGCATAACCATTTTCTTTGACTAAGGGCTGTACCAAGAGAAGTGGAAGAAAACGTCTTTTCTTCATGTGCCATCCAGTGACCTTTATCCCAATGTGTGTTCTCCATTGTTCACAACATTCAAGCACGGGACCTCTACCAACATTTTAGTATTGTTGTAATATTTTTATTAAAAGGATAAAAAGATTTTTAAATACATAAAGAGATTTTTAAATTGAAAAAGCACTAAAACTTGTCTGGTCTCATATTTAATACTAAAGCAATAATAAAAATTTTAATTTGGTTATGGTATATTATTTTTAGACTCTTAAATTACTAATTATTATTCTATTATCATAATTTATTCCTCTTACCATAGTACCCACAAACTCTGTCATAGGCTAAGATTTCACTGTACTAAGTACTGTACCATGTAAAAAAAGAAAAGGAAAAAAACCCCAGCCCATTCCCCAAAGCCTTTAAATTTAAGGTACAGCAGTCCGTTGTAGAACGGGGTTACAAACAGGGAAGTATCAAGAAACAGTAAAGCCGGTTTGATCAGTACGAGGGACTGACAGCAGTTGAGAGAGTCTAGCTGCTCTGGAGGGATTTGCAGGAAATTTCACAGAGGAGAATTTTAAGGAAGCATTTACAGGTGGATAACGTGGCAACTTTGCACAGGTTCACAGGGAAAACCTCCAAAACCTAACACAGTGCGAGGAGCATACTTGAAAAGGTGTATTCCAGAATGTTAACAGGTGGATGATAGATGCTAGCATCTTGTGACGGGATGCGGAGGCAAGATCTTAAATCTGATCTGAAGACATGAGTGGGAGAAACAATGTGGGAGGAAGCCTGAGTGGGAAGAGCAGGACCCTGTGCTGTAGGGGCTGAAGATCAGGGAGGCCATGTGTTAATGCACAGGAGAGGATAAGTCTGTCAAAGACAAGAACGAGGAAACCAGTCTTTGCAGCAGAAATGTCAATGGATCTCATTCCTTTTGTCAGGCTTAGAGGGGAAAAAAGAACTAGTTTTGAGGTGTAGCGGGTATCTCTCAAGGTAGAAAGAAACGGCTTATTACAGAGACACTATAATGGAAAGATTTGCAGGATTTAAGCACAGCACTACTGCACAGCTCCAGAGAGGCCTGAGTGATATCACAGGCCTGTGGGATGTTGAAGAAATTATGTTGCTTGTTGTCTAGGAAAAACATTCTGGGTAAGGGTAGAGAATTACACATGAGCCTGAATATGAGGAGGTTTTAAGAGGTTTTGTTGAGAGCATAAGTGGAATCTCTTTTTCTATTAAGTGTTGAACTATGATTTCTGATATAAATAGGAAAACATATATCATACAAGTCTTGACAGTAATGTCTACCAACGATACAAAGTGCAGCACCATGATAAAGTGAGTGTTTGAAAACAGAGGAAAACAGAGGTAGCAGAGGAAGTAAGAGGTAAGTATGACTCTGGAATTTATGTTCAACAGATATAGCAGAAACTACAATGCAAAAATATTCTATCTACTCCTTGATATTAAGCATTATTAGGCAAGAAAAGAGAAGAAAAGCCCAAGTCAGAGCTGTCTGAGAAATTTCATGTTATCAGCAGTTTTTATTAAAGTGAGGAAACCAAAGGCTCTCTATTTGTATCATCTTTTTTAGGCATCTTGTTGACGTTCAGTTTCATGATGAATTTAAGCTGATCTAAACACAGCCTGATGCTGAGATGCATGGTCCAGCTTTCACCACATTTCTGCTGCTTCTTTTCTATTACCAAGGTAAATCAATTTAAAGTTAACCCTGAAAAAACACATTACTAGTTTTAAGCAACATCAGTGGATTGACCTGATCTCCCCATGACTGCACAAGTCACTATAGCTCATCAAGGGAGAGGGCAGGAATGAGCAATTCTGGATGGGATGGAGAGGGGAAAGGCAGGACTGCTCCTTTCCAGGGCAGCAGCTTTAGATCAACTTAAGCCAGCCATGAAACAACAGTACCAGAGAGTCAAGGCTGGTGTCAAACTCAGGCGTTCTGAATGATGATTAGGAGGACACTCTAGGTCTCCTCGGCTTTGTGCATTTCTCTCTACTCTTCAACAGTTTTACAGTAAAGGAAAAATATTTTCTATATAAAAGAGCAATGATTTAAAAAACCCTCTCCCATAAATCATAATTTTTCATGGGAAAAAGATAGAACTTTAACCACAGATTTTATTCCACATTTTTCATTCATTTCAGCCCTTACATTCCACAGAAATGCATACATATTTTACATTAATAACATAGTTCAGATTGTTGGTGATTCAAAGACTAGCAACTTTTCGCTTTTGCTGAATTTCTTTATCCTTAATTTATTTCCAGATTTAGCAACATACAGTATCAATTTGAACAATTTAGTTTGTTTTCTGTTTTTTCAAAGTATCATAAAAAACCCCATGAAGTTGTTCATATCTTCCGTGTGTTCAGTTTTTCTTTTTTGTTTCATCATTGGTTTTTTTCCCCATAAATGACTTTGAGCTTGTGCCTAATACAGTGATCGTACAAAAAGATACATTATGTAGCAAATGAAAGCTTGGCAGGATATTGTTGCAAAAACTCTGCAAATATTCTATCACACATGGTAAAAGAAAAAAAAAAAGGCCCAGCAGATATCTTCTATGAATATTCAGCAATTGAAATTTACGGACATTCATGTTGGCTGAACTTCGAAACTGCAGCTTGAGCTCATAGAAGTAGGTTTTAGACCATTCATTATTGTATTAAAAACTGCTTGCATTCTCATCCAATCAGGTAACATGAATAACGCGTGATTTATCCTGCTTACTCAACTAAGCAAACCAGCTCATAGTTTAAATATCTAATAATTATATTTGTTCAAATTATTTGTGACCCATAAGTGGATTTAAAAATGTATTGAATACATTCCCAGTGTGGATAACTTGGGGACAGCACTGTTATCTGTTGCAGATAAATCTCAAGCAAAAAAAGATAGTTATATTTGTCATTGTGAATTAAATGTTTACCTCTGGCAAAGTGACTGCTGAGCTTATTTTAGGTTAGATCCATAGATGCCAGTGAGAAAAGGCACTGTCCTTTTAAACATTTTATCAGCTTTGATTTGCTTTCTAATCTTAATTCCTTTTCCTCCTCTTTTCCCCTTCATTTACTGCTACATTTCTATTTTCAGCTACTGGGATCTGAAGTATGTTGCCCGTAGTTTGCATTTTGTATCAGCATGTCATATTTTATATCAACATCGTATTTTTTTTATATTTCATATCAACATGTCTTTACCCTATGAAGGTTTCATGAGAACCATAACATCATAAAAAAGGCTATCTAAATTTAGAAATAGGAAATCACATGGGAAAAAAAAACTTGAGGAAAGCCAACAAGGGCTTCTATTGCAGTAATTGCCCTAAAAATTGTGTGACAGACCCATCCCTAATGAAACAATATGCTAAAGCGATCTGTTCTAATGATATAAGTATACACAATATCTTTTCTATTTTAGGAATCTATGCAACATCTGAAAAAAAGATGTTCAGAAATCAAATGAATCAGGTATGTAACTCTAAAGTATGCAAATATAAAGAAAGAGACAATAAAATAGAAGTGCTGAAACAATTCAAACATATCAAAATTTATTAAAACTATGAATATATTCAGACAGGACAAGCAACACTGTTCTGAATTCTGTGCAGATTTAGTACTAAAGAGCAAAACCTAAAAGGCAAGATTGTACTTGTCATGAGCAGAAACCAGGCACAGCTGCAGCTCTTGCTTTGCCTTTGCTGTTGCGACTCTTTCAGTGGTTCTGGCGATACAAAACAGACTGTTAGAGATCAGTTCATAGCTTCTGCCCTGTTTGATTTGGGAGCCTAGCATCCTTCAGAATTCAGAATATCCTGAATCCCATCTCCAGAGGCCCATATTAATCCTAAAAGGCCTCCTGTTCAGGAAAGTTAACTTCAAGCCTGTGCTTAATCACTTTCCTGAATCAAAACCTAGAAAATCAACTTTGTTAGTGCAATATGTAATAGATTTTGGGGGCACAGCAATTGTTATCATATGAGAGGAAACAATCCACCTTGATGCCTTATCCTTTTTAATAATTGATATTCTCATCTGGCATTTTCACAATCCTGCATTAACTGTGAAGATTTCCTATTGAAGGTACAAAATAGCCCTTCTGAAAGATATGAGAAAGGAATCAGCCCAACAGTATGTTCACTGAGACTATGCTGATTCTGCTCTGACATTCCCCAAAGATAATGAGACATGATTACTACCTATTTCTTACAACTTTTGTTATTAGTGAGGTTGGAGTAGTCTTCCTCCTATAAACCTTCTTGTGCATAGTTACATGAAATCAATAATGAAAAAAAAAAGAGTTTTTATTGTCAAAGGGCATTCATTTTCACATAATACTTGACCCACACTGTTAGACTAGGATAATCTATCTATGCAATAGAATCAGTTTAATTACCTAGAAATTATATGTTAGGATATAGAGTAGCTATCCCATGAAATGGGATCTTGTTTAAGCAGTTTCTGTATTGCTTGAAAAGAATAAAGGTCACCTAAATATAAAGTAATGTAATAAAATTATCTCATTGGTCTCTGAGATTCTGATCGCTTTATTATTCTTGATCCTTCTAATTGTAAAGAAAATTAAATCCTTTCAACAATACATAAGGAACATATTTCTCTTTTTAAAGAGATTCTTGTCTATCAAACCTTGTAAAAAGCAACAAATCATCATACCTCGTCCACAGCATCTGTTGTTAAATTTGCCTCTTTTCTACTTATTCAAATGTGAGGAATATTTCTAGAAGCCTACATTTTATAGAGTTGACATGCCAAAAGTTCACTGACCACACTGTCATCTTCATAATAGCTTTGTTTGCTAGTTAGTTGTTTCTGAGTGCACTTGTTCAAAAGGATTTTGAAGCTGCTGATGTGTTGTATTTAGTTCTTTTGAAATGCTGAAAACAGTGTCTTATTATGTTTAGCTTTTAGTTTACCTTTGTAACCAGTTCTAATTGTTTAATTTACCCATGCTCTTTTAAGGTGGACAGCAGAAAAATCCTCTCTTCTCAAATTACCTGAACATTATCCTTCAGTCAGATGTCATTACATCAAATTAGTAATTAAATTGCCTTTTCAGTGGAACTAAAATTACAGCTGTGAGGTTAAAGTACTCAGATGGAACTTAAGAGTTCAGGGCTTGGCCGAGAATTCGCTGCCCAGCCTTGGGCAGGACTCTCCATGTTCTTGCACCTAAGTTTACCCTTTGTAAAATGGAAAAAAAATAGCCCATCTGTTCTTCCCCACCTTTGCGCATTACTGGGATTTCAAGTAATGAGGATCAAGAGCTTTCACTAATTATACAGTAAGAACCATAATTTGTTAACAAATTTCACAGATTCATGGTTTTAACAATAAGAGTAGACCCACTGAGACACTCTATATGTTGCCTATCTATCTTTTCAGGATCGTTAGGACTATTCACAAAGTATGAAGACTATTGTGGCATTTTTGCAATTAGGATGATATTAAATAGCCTTTTTGCTCCCATTTTTAAGAAAAAACAGAGCCAGCTCCTGGCTTAGGCAGCATGATAATGACCAAGATAGATGAAAAGAAACTTTATTTCTCTTTGTACAGCGACATTCTGAATCCAGGCTGAAGGTTAGATCTAGCCTACCTTTTTATGACACGCAAAATGATACATGTTTATCTCTAAATATCAGGTGCACTTTCCTTCAGCTGTCAGTTAGACTTAATTCTGTTGTTAAAGGATTTGGCAGTTTGCGACTATTAAAAACAGTTTGAAAAGGATATTGCTGCCCTTGGCTGAGTTTTGCATTTTAGCTGTATCACTATTTAAAACCTCTGTATTTTCCATGTCACATGAATTCTCAAGTGTCATCTTTCAGCAGAATGGACAACAGGCTTCAATACAAGCATACAGAGTATACCTATCATCCCAATATCATCTTTATGTATTTTATATATTTGTTTAATATTTACTTAAATGCACATAAAAGAGAATAACATCTGCATGTTGCTCCAGTGAAAAATATACTATAAAATCATCACAAAAATGTAAGTCAGAATGACAGAATATTCTTTGTATATTCACACCAGCAGCAAAATCTAGAAACAATCTAAATTAAATCTTCCTAGATCTAAAATTCTGAAATAAAGAACGATTCGGGCTCTTCTGCATTTCTCATATTAAACTAACATGCCTTGAAGGAGAACAAATAAGTTTAAGCTATTTTAGTTTGGACAGAAAATGAATTCTAATTTCCAGACACCTTCTCAGTGAAACCTCTAACAGTAACTTCTATTCTTAGCAACAGAAGAAATTCGAAGTTGAGTACCTCTGTGACTTATGTTATCTGATACCTAATGTTTCTGAGTAGTTTCTGGGGGGCGGAGTGAATTCCCACATGAGGAGACCATGGGTATGCAAGTATTTGCTCCATGTATGATACAATAACTTTCCTTTAGGAATGTCTAAAGTAAAAAGAGTGTCTTCCTTTTTAATTGAGATGAACTAGCTCTATTGAATGATTTGAAATAATTAATTTCTGCTTGGAAAATATGCACTATATGCATCTGTATCATGTTTAAATAAGACCTGATCCTTCTCCTACTCATGTTGGTTGTAAAGCCCTTACAGTGGAAAAGAATTGTGCCTTATTCTGATAAAATACATGTGTCTGTGTTTATAGAAGTATATATATTTCCAAGCGATGAATAATTACAAAATATGCTCAAAGGATTTTTCCACGTCTTACTTTCTAATATGTTATACCCTTGGTAGAGGGAAACTTCTCAGTCTTTGAATATTTAAACCAATAATAGTATCTGTCAGCATCAAGTATGAAGTTAACACCAGTTATGAATATAACTTTCCTGCTGGGCAGTGGTTAAAAAGTTGTTCTTTCTGATTCCTGTGTAAATATCTAGGTTAGAGTCTTAATAAATATTCTGTGAACTTTAGTTGAAACAAAAATAACAGAACTATTTGAGGTTTGTTACAGTCACTTCTATATCCAGTTGACCTTGTCCCAATTTTAGCTTTGTTTCCTTTTTCTGTGTGGCTTCTGGGAACCTACTTTGAAAATAAAATCTACTCAGAGGGTCAGATCCTGAATGTCTTACTCTGATAAAACTTCTATCTTGCTTCGCCTGGCAAAGACTTGAAAACAGTTGCCTTTGCACTCCTCACTTTTTTTCTGAATCAGAGCTAAAGTTCAACTGCTAAGGCAATGAAAACCTAGAACAAACTAGAATATATTGAATACAGGCAATTTGTGCCAAACTAAGATTCAAAATAGTGGAAAAAAATTACTACCAGTTGAAGCATACAGGAATTTTAACAGTAAATAGTAATTAGTAATGAAAAATAATAATAGTAAATAATAGTTGTGCATTCAACATTAAGAATTTGGGGGTTTTTAAGATGTGAAAAAAAAAAAAAAAGTAAACTAACTTTACCTGAGGAGCTAATATTAGCATCAGCATATTAGTTCTTTCCCCATACTGGGAGCAAATACTATTTGTGTTACCTACCTAGTAACACTGAGAAAGTAATTGTTTTGGTTTTTTTTTTATTTTCCTCAGTTTCTTGCTCCTCCTCATTTTCCTGATTAACCACTATATTATTATCCTGACTTCTTTTTTAAAGTGCTTTAAAAAGTTTAATAAAAATGCTACATTGTTTATCTTCATTTATACTTGAAAAAATAGTAAACAATTGCAGAATCACTGGTAATTGTTAGAGTAGCTTTGCTTCTAAATAGCAATGACTGACAGCCTGTTCAATGATGATCCAGTACGTACCAGCAGAGCTTAGATTTCTGCCCCTGTTCTCAATTATGCTAAAAACTTCTATTCTGTTCTGATAAGGTAAAAGAATCTCAAAACTTAAACCTCAAAGATCTCATAAATCAAGGTTTGCCTAGGGACACAATACACACTTATTGTGAAATACAATAATAAAAAATCAGAAGGCTTAATTTGTAGCATTAATTTGTGAGCATTTCATATGCAGAAGATAGACATCTAATTGATGATTTCCACATAAACTCTCCTGATCATGTAAGTGGTCACAATAGCCAAGCACAAACATTCATGTGTGCAGGCCTGTGCCCTGCTAAGTGTTGCAATTCTCCATTAACATGGTTAATTGCTACTCAGTATACTGTCAGTGGCTAAGAATAGATCTTTCACAACCTGATCAAGCAATAGCAAATGAAGCACTCCACAATGCAGACCAGAGCTGCAGTGACCTCCACAGTGGCAGAGGAAGACTATGTACAAATTCACTGGGCATCCCTTGCCTTTTCCTAAGTCAGCTGCATGCGATGGTACCAAAAGAATTCCTAAGGAATGCATAATGCATCTACAAAAGCCATACTCTGCAAATCCTTCCTCTGTCTCCTGTCATTTTTACCAGAAACACGAGGAAATACAAGTTTTGTATCCTCCCCACTTTACCCAGAGTAGTAAACTCTTAAGTCTGACAGAAGCAGTCACAGCATTACGACAAGAAAGATCTGTGGGCCAGTATGTCCTGCTCATCTATTCTAACGAAGGGAGTACATCCTGTTTCTTTGTTCTAGCTGTATAGCTGTTGATGTTGTGTGGGACTATCAACAAATACAGGACCGGATGTTATTCATACTGAAGTAAATGTTAAAACTCCCATAAGGAGAGCAGGTGCTGAGAACTTGTGAAACAGGTGCTACAAAACGTACAGCTAAATTTGGAAGAGATTTTTGGATACCACCTACATGGCAGATTTCAAACTGTTCAGACATTCATCTTGTGGAAACAACATGCAACAAACTAAATGAGAGGAAGTCTGCAGCAGGATGGATACACAGTCACAAAAATATGGCAGCAATTGCGTAAGATGATACATTGCTAGATGAAAAGTAAACCACCATATTCAGCATATAGCATTCTACATGTTCCATTTTATGTCCAGAAAAAGAATCCAAAGAGAAATGCTGATGTACTTAGAGTTTTGAAAAATCATCTTCTTGAGCAGCCAATAGGATACAGAAAGATTCCTCCCAGGAGTATCATCAGTTCGAATACCCTTTAGAGAACAACAATTAATTTATCAAATAATATATGTCACAGGTAAACTATATTCTGTTAACTGAAGTAGTAGGTCGTAAAGCAATGAGATACACTTGATTTCAAATAAAAATGATCTTAAAAGAACACTAAAGTAGCAAAATGATAAAATGTCATTATTAAAATAATTTTGATTTGACCTACTTGAATATATGCACTATAACAGTCTTGTTCTACCGTGCACAAAAGTTCCTGGCAAAGTAAAGCTTTTGCAGGTCTCGCTTTGGTAAAGAGAAGTAAAAAAGAACATTTCTTTCTTTCTGGCTCTTTTGCTTCATCCACCATCTGTCTCAAACCCTAAATGGCAGAGAGGAACATGGCATAAATTAGGCACACAAATTCACAGAATCACAGAACGGCAGGGGTTGGAAGGGACCTCTGGAGATCATCTTGTCCAACCCCCCTGCGTGAGCAGGCACACCTAGAGCAGGGGGCACAGGACCGCGTCCAGGCGGGGTTTGAATGTCTCCAGGGAAGGAGACTCCACAGCCTCTCTGGGCAGCCTGTGCCACTGCTCTGGCACCCTCACAGGAAAGAAGTTTTTCCTCATATTTAAGTGGAACTTCCTGTGTTCCAACTTGTGCCCATTGCCCCTTGTCCTGTCATCGGGCACCACTGAAAAGAGTCCAGTCCCATCCTCCTGACACCTGCCCTTCAGATACTTATAAGTGTTGATAAGATCCCCGCTCAGTCTTCTCTTCTCCAGGCTGAACAAACCCAGGTCTCTCAGCCTTTCCTCATAAGGGAGATGCTCCAGTCCCCTGATCATCTTGGTACCTCTCTGCTGTACTTGCTTAAGCAGCTCCCTGTCCTTCTTAAACTGGGGGGTCCAGAGCTGGACACAGCACTCCAAATGTGGCCTCACTAGGGCAGAGTAGAGGGGCAGGATGACCTCCCTCGACCTGCTGGCCACATTCCTTTTAATGCAGCCCAGGATACCCTTGGCCTTCTTGGCCACAAGGGCACAGTGCTGGCTCAGGGTCAGCTTGCTGTCTGTCCCACCAGCACTCCCAGGTCCTTCTCAGCAGAGCCGCTTTCCAGCAGGTCAGCCCCAACCTGTACTGGTGCCTGGGCTTGTTGCTCCCCAGGTGCAGGACCTTGCACTTGCTTTTGTTGAATTTCATGAGGTTTCCCTTGGCCCAGCTCTCCAGCCTGTCTGGGTCTCTATTAGCCAAATAAAGGTTACACAACAGGGTATGTGCACAAAATTAACGCCAGTCACTTGAAGAGCTTAGTCCGAAAGTACAAATGAGAAATTTTGAAACTTATATCAGTAAGCCTTCAAGAAACTCTACTGAGAATATCCAAATGATGTTCTTAAAGGTTTACAATTTGGACAATTCTGCCTGGATGTTCCTCAGATTGGTACATTCATCTGTCTTATTTGAGGACTGTTCTTTCTGTCTTTCAAAATAATCTCGATGGAGATGGTAGAGCTTTACAAAACACTGATTTTTGAGAAGAGAACATGACTGAACATTTGCACAGATACTTCTTTACCTTTCATTAATTATTTTTCTTTTGAATGTAAGTTAAAGTATAAAATCTGCTTGGAACAGAGGATAAAAGTAGAAATTTTTATTGCAGATTGTTGACATTAGCAAAGCTATAGGCAATTGTAATGAAAAGAACTATGCAATGTTAACTTTGAATATTAGTACTGATTCCACCTAAAGCAAATTAATTTCAATATTATCTACTCTGCTCCATAATAGGGAAATATGTAGGAATTAAGGCTTTTACATTTATGAAATGCTATAATCTGTTCTCAATTATTAATTATCAATGCAATTCATTAAAAAAATTGTAAGGATCAAATTCCTCCCAGAATAACTGAAGCAAAGTCAATTCCAATGGTCAGTTTGACACAGTATGCTCCCTATTAGTTCTCCAACAATCTTTTTGAAAATGCAGACTTGGAGGATGGAAAGAATGAAGATGAGTGAAAAAGACCACAAGGCCTGACACTATGAATTCTTCCTTTCCCTCCTCTGGCTCATTTAAGGACTTTTCCCTTGTTCTTAGGAGTGCATTCCCCAGGAATGAAATAAGATCATTCCCTATTTTGCTTACCAAAGAGCAGAGGGAAGAACCAAGCCAAGGTCTGTTCCCCTTCTGCTCTCGCTTACAAAGCAAGTCTTAATTCCCGGGGGAGTCACCTGCTCCCAAAGGCATGTAGCAGCACCATAAATATTTCAGATACCGCCTATATTCTGGGAAGCTCCAGGAGGCATTGGAGTCTCACTGGAACAAGATGCCTCTCCTGGGAAGTCATGAGGTTATGTAATGCCTAGCTGTGCTTACGGGAATAACCGAGCTTTCTGTGTTGCTTATTAAAAGTCAGATTACTTCTTACTCCTTTTAAGTCTACATTTGTGGTTTCTTATTAACTGTTCCTTTAGCATATCATTAAAGTCTGATGATACAAAGTCCAGTGTGTGCGTTCCCTTACTTTTAGTCCAGTTTCCTCAGGAATGTGGCTTGCAACTCTAGCATTCGTAAGCTTTTGTGTCACCTATCTGCCAACCCCTAGTAAATCTGTTAGCTACTTTTACCCAAATTCAGCAGAGATCTAGAAGACTCATCTGTATTCATTTTCTACAAATCTCATGAAAATAAGCAGCCAGGGAAGCGATGGGGAAGCAGACATTGCTCTCCTGGCAGGAAAGGCTGCAGTGTAAGTGCAACCATGGTTAGGCATAAGAGAATCCACATGGAAATTCACCCTCAGATACAAATCATAGAAAATTAGGCTTTATTAATTCCATTGCTCATGGAACTACTTTTTTGAGGTAATATATCTACACTGGAAATTCAGATGGTAATAATATCTTTGCTAATTTATAGAGCATTAACACTTTTGTACACTAATGTATGTAAACAGCAAGACATATTGATTGCCTGATCCAGCTCCCATCAACATCAAATGAATCTTTCCACCGAGTTAAGTGGAAGTTGGACTAGGCCCATGCAGAGTGTTATCCATCATAAACTTTTATAATAGCAACATTAAAACGTAATTTATTCTGTAAAAGACTCAAAAGCAGAAACAAAAGAAACATTTTAATCCAGTTTTAAATGCTATGGTAGATTTCATTTACACAAACAGCAGCGTAAAAGGAAAACATAAATTCATATTCATAAAGGCATAAATGAGTGTACCATAAGTGCAAATAATGTTCACTTCCTTCACTACTCCTGGAACTTTATTATATTTTGGAAATGAAACTTTCCATTATGCTAGTTCTTGTTCAGTCACACTCTGCTTACAGAGGTGGTTTTCACTGAAGTACAAGATGGCCAAAGTTATTCTGCTGGATGGAAAATTAATGTATATGAGGTATGGTATTCCATGACTCCGTTTTTAAAACATCTATATAAATTAACATGAAATTTTTCAGAAGGCTTGGCTTTCATGGATCCATGGAAGTCCTACAGAGGCTTTGGTAAATGCCTCCATTGAGGAAATATTTCATATCCTCCAGTAGCCTTCTATTCCACCCACGAGAGCATTCATAGCTTTTGAACCTACGTTAAAGCTCAGCTAAGAAGCCATTAACTGTCCAGATTAGTCCTGCACAGGAAAATCCTGCATGGGGAAATGGAAATTCCATGGCAAGCTCCTAGCAGAGTTTCCACTGTATTGTTCTTGTAAGGAGAAAAGAGGGGTTGTGTTCCCACAGAATGAGCAGTGGACTCAGTCCAAGGGTCTCTCACAGGATTCATCAAGGTCTAGGAGCAATCACACATAAAAATTCTGTGTCTTCAGACTGCATTTCGGATCCTCATCTCCCAAAGAATTGTACCATCAAGTTCTCCCTCTCCAGTTGCTACTGCCCCAGAAGCATAATTTGGAAGGTCACTGAAATTTATATAGTTTAAATGTGCTCAGGGCAAAGCTAAAGTCAGTTAAGAACTTCTGCTGCTAAGTCTCGGTCTCTGGTTTTGCCTCTCTTCATGGCAAATCCTCAGTCCTATGAAAGAGCATCCAAAATAGGAGAAAATTCCTGAAAAGGAAACACTATTTCCATCTATAGAATTCATCTTGGGGTTATGGTTTTTTTGCTACTGGAAAGTGTTTGGACTGCTTAAGCCTATCTTAAGCCACTGATCATTGTATCAGTACGTGTGTGTGCTCACCAAATACTTTTTTAAAAGGAAAAAAGAAAGA
>VZTV01083223.1:9304-23863 GCA_013400875.1 Anhinga rufa | reverse complement strand
AACAGTTCTATGATTCTATGAATAATTTTGAAGCCCCCTTTACCCAGGTTTAACCAGTCTCACAACTGGTTATATATGACTTTTCCCTCATAAACCTGATGCAGGTTGTATCAGAGGAGCTCAAGGGATGGTTTGGAGTCTTTCCATTCTCTCTCACCTCTATCAGCTCTCATCCCTGCTAGGTCATTGCCCTTGTCTCAAAGAGGTGGTTATAAAGCCATGGGTTTCACTAGTACAGGACAAGCTTTTGGAAACTGCAGTCAAAGGAGATTGAAAAGAGAGATTAAATCTCTCAGTAGGAAGCTGTACAAGTCAGCAAAAATAACTGTCAGGTATCTGGTATCAGATTTGGGCTCCATGAACTTTGAGGCATGCCACTCCAGGCTTCAAATGTTATGTTCACCTAAAACTTTAGAAGTCCAAAAGAAATTATTTGGCTGATAGATCTCGATACACCTAACACTATTAATTTCTCTATTGCTGTTTGCCACTTTTTGTTAGTGTCTAAAGGTATGAATCTGTGGTCTGTCTCTTTGGTTTCATACAACATTTTCATGTCGTCCCTAACTCAGAGCTAAGTGGTATTGTTACGTTGGACAAATGTCCTTTTTTAAAATTAATTTTTCCTAAGCAATGTGACCAAAATGTTCTCTTTCTCTGAGTAGCTAGACTGTGTGGAAGAAGTTTGAAAGAGACAAAAAAGCAGTTTCTGGAAGAACTGTTAAAAGATAGCCATTTTTCACAGCTATAATAGAACCTCATAATTAATTTAAATGAAATTTGTTTTCTATAACACAGATTTTTGGGTGTAAAGTATGTCCTTTGAGAGAGGCAAGAGGAAACAACCTCTGTTATTTTTGATTACCTTTGTGTTTTGCTTTTTACTCATTATGTTAATTTTATGCTAATAACCTTCTTACATTAAGTTTCACTTTATACTGCATAAACTGACAAATAGAGCAATATTTATCAAGCATAAATATTAAAAACACTATAAAGACTTCTAGGCTTCTAATTATTATGCTAATTTATCTCTAAATTATTCTTGTATTACCACCCTACAGTTCACTGTAGAACATGACACAAAAATGGTAAAAATACCAAAATTCTATTTCTTAATGCTATTAATTAATCACATAGGACACCTGTCTATTAATTTAAAACCCTCTAGTTATAGCTTTGTGGATGTGAAGATAAAGAATTAATTTCTTCTGGTGAGCTGTTGAGCTTTGCTTATATTATCATAAAAACTAAGGAAATCCAAAGTGCTTTTTTATTTTAAAAGAACAGGAAAGACTAATATATTGGATGGAAATTCCATGTATTGAGCCAAATTCTTAGTATTTCTTTTCATACCAATATATTTATTGAAGTCATTGAGACTATTCATATGGTTCAAGTGTGTGAGCTTTGGCCTTTCTCCTGCTTTTGTATTCCATTCATGGGGTCAGATAAAGTCCCCACATCTCAGATATCACGTTTATTCTGGTGCCATTATGAGGCTGTTATGAGGGGCAAAATCTCTCCAATGCATAGAAGGACTAATTAAATCCATACAAAGTAGCTTATAATTTTAGAGAGTTCCTAAACATTTGCATATTATCACTGGTTAGTGGGTAACAGAAGGCAGCATGTGGATCACCCAGGACTAGTGCTGCACTGAATGAAAGCTGCTGCATCAGAGCTGGCAAGTGCCTTAAGGTAAGGTGTCTTTTATTAAGTCCTGTTTCTGGAAAAGGGCCTGAATGGCTGGAGTGTTCTAATGTTCTGGAGTGCTTGTTTGCAGGCTCAAAGATTGTGACCATCTTTATCTTCTGGTGTAGAGGCCCCATTTTGCCTGTAGAAGAGGACAAATTTAATACAGAAAAATATTTTGAGTGTTAACAGTATTTTTTTATTCCCAGTATCCCTCTTCTTTTTCCACCCAAATATGTGATTTTTTCAGAAATTCTTTTTTTTAATAAACATTCCTTGGGGTTTGGGTTGTGGGTTTTTTTTATGTTTCTGCTAGCTTTCTTAAATTTGGGAACTAGTGATAGTAACGAAAATGCTATTATAACAGTTATTTTGTATACATGATTTTTCAGTTAACTCTACTTGACCCTTCTACAATGAAGCAGGCTTTGTATTAAAATGATCCTTAATTCTCTACAGCTAAATTTACTGTATGTTTTTTGTAGATGTCAATAACAATAGCAATACAGTGGCCTAAAAGTATGGCTCTCCTGGCCAGCATAAATTTACTATCACGAGCACAGAACTGGTTCCCTCCAGTGGAGGGTTTCATACATGCAAGCGATGGTGAGTCACTGCTTTATAAAGAATAGCTTTGATGCACTCACTAAAAGCTGATGCCAATCGTACCGTATCGGGAGATTTTGTGCAGTGTATTATTAAGTGTCTTTTTTTAACTGGAAACAAATTAGTCTGCTGGGATAGTCCTCTTGTAAAGACAGATGTTCAACTGACAATCAAGTCTTCAAAATAAAACTGTAGTCCAAAATCAATCCTATAAAGAAGGGAAGGGTAGAGATTGTGTTTCATCAGAAAATAGGTAAAAATTACGCAGAGATACTGAGCAGCAGTCAGGTCGACTGTTAAACAACAGATGGTTGAGGAGCGATGGTACTGTAGAAATCAGGGGCTGGTAAGTGGGCAAGCTGAATGCGGATTGACTCATGAGGGTTATAAGAATATATGGGTGGAAGTGGAAGGAAAGCACTGCGGAAGCAAAGTTTCAGAGGATGGCATACTCATCAGCCAGCTCGCTTCCCCTTTCTTTGTCAGTCATCGATATTTAAACATTTTATATAGCAATCTTGGAAAGACACAGAGTCACTAGGTCTTACTACCTTCTTTAGACTGAGCATGTACATAAGAGTTTGAAAGATAAGGGTGCCTTTAGACACATAACTGCCTATATGTGTATCCATATAGAAAGATACATATATATAAGAAAGCATAGCTAGGTATATTGCTCATCTGTTTCTATATGGCTTATTTTAGCTGTTTCATGCTAATAGTTTGAAAATGTAATCAAGCTTCTGGTAGAAAGGAATTTTTTATTAAAAGCCAGTACCTATTTTTTTCCTCATGTAAGAATCCAAATAAAAACCACTTTGATATTTTTGATGTTATAACTGCCAATTAAGTGTTTAAAAATAACAAGAAAATATTCCTGCTGGAAACATTCAATAGCAATTTTAAGTAACTAGTTGCAGTCTGAAATCTTGTTTTTTGCAGAGAACCAACTTTTCATCTCACCCAGCTAGGTATTGATTCCTCTATTCATGAGGGGAATTCATGCTGACCTTCACTCTCTAACGCCACAGCATCCCTCCTTAGCTCTGTTTATAATGAACAGCACAGAGGCAGAGAGTAATGAGACACTGGACACACCCCCAACTCTCCTGGAGTCCTGCCATACCAATCCCAGACTGATTTTAGATTTTTCTTTTTTCTAAACCTGCATCAAATCAAGAGGAGAGAAGACTTGTAAAGTGGATTGAGCATTAATGAAAACAGGGACGTATTTTCCTGGTAACCACATATATAAAACCACAGCACTACAGTACGGGAGGGTTCACTTTTCAAGGGTGTACTCTACCACTACTACAGTCCTCAGCATCATTTTTATACTTCATAAAAGTACAGTTTATTGTTAGGGATCGGTAGACAGTCTTAATTCCGCAGATAGTGGACAAATCTTATCCTAGAACACTGTAACAAGATGGATGATAGACAGAGAGAGGATTTAAGGTCATTTGTCTGATGACAATTCTGCTATGTGCAGAATTCTCTACTGTTTTGTAAAAATATCTAGGAAGCTGAGATTTTTTCAATCTGAAATAATGTGTGCTTAATTAAATAAACTGTCTATATGTGTGTGACAGAGAGAGAGAGAGAAATGGATTTTCTTCCTCTTTCTACTTTTTGAATGTTTTGTGTTAATTTTGCAACAGAGAGAGTCACACAGATGAAAACAACCCATAGCACAAAGTAATTGTGAAATCAATCAGTAATCCAACAATTCTGAGCTCTGGAATAACCTACTAGGAGAAAAAAAGAAAGAAGAACACAATATATTAAACACAAATCCTAAAAGATAGGTAATGTGCCAAAGAGGTTATTGCATTCAAGAGACTTGATAAGGATGATTTAACAGGGTGAAAAGATCACCTCTGCAGATCATAGAGGGAAAGGACTGTGAAGAGATAGAGGCATGCACAATAAAGAGATAAGTGAGCGTTATCTTTTCTAAAGGTTTGAACTTCTCATGATTGTTAGCATTTTCTCTTATTTCCATAATCAAACTTCTAAACATTCAGATGCAAAGCACTCTAACCTTTGCTCACTTCTGTAGTCCAGTAGAGGCAGAATAAAATTAATGGACTGTTAGGCTAATTTGGCTCTTGTTTGTTTAACAATAAACAAGTAACTAATGCAATGTTAGACTAAATATTTGGGGGTCTATTTGTAAATTGTGATAAATTCCAAATGCTTGTTTTTTTCTGTAGGCAGAAATTGAATACAATATTTGTAAATGTATTTCTACATCGGACAATGGGTGGTCGGTGGACATCACAATATTGGCTCCTTCAGAAGGCTCACTCAAATTTACACCCCGTCTGGATGCCAGTTTTGAAATTGTCTTCTACCTACCTAAGAAGAGAAATCTGCCTTTCTGATGAAGTGTCTGTCTCTGTTGCTAGAAAAGTCTGTAATTGCCTTGGATTTTTTTCCAGCTCCAAAGCATATGCAATATGCCATAAATTGTCTATTTCACACTCACCATCACTTACAAAACTGCTATAATTCTTGGGAATTTTTTTCCAAATCCATTTTTCTGAGATATTTTGTGAATTTTACAGTCTATAAAAATTCTCAGGGAACACTTTTTTCCTTCTTTTTTATTTTTTTTTTTAGTTTAGCTTCCTGGGAATAATTTGAAATGATTACTGTTCTTTCTTCAGGAAATGCTTTACTAGAAAAACAAGTTCAGACTCCTGTTCACTCATTTTAAACATTCATTGTGTACCTGTAATTTAAAAGTGTAGGGGGCAGAAAATAACCATTTAGAGAATATTGATAAAATGAGACAGGTCTGAGTTAAAGAATCAGAATCCTATTGTGTTTAAATGCAGTAACTGCCTGGAGCTTCATTCTGGGACTAAATTGGTCATATATAGAATAGAAATTAATGTCTTTTTTATAAATACAATTTGAAGCCATGGGCTTATAATTGTAATATATATAACCATTTTAATGGTCAGTAAATAGCTATATCAATGTTCAAGTGAGCAGTGCTGTCAAATAACAAATGAAATGCAAATCCTAGCTTCACCTTAGGCTGCTGTCAACCATACTTGTTAACTGTTGGGTGTAACACATTTATTATGCATTGAAGCACTGTTGCTGTAGAAAAGAGAAGCTTATGTTCAAGTTTCAGAATATGTTTAAGCAGGAATAGTTTCTGGGCAGGTTAGTGGAAAGGATATTAAATATGATGCTGAGGATATAGGTCTAATTTAAAGAATCGGTTTCTGTTGCACCCACAACTTTATTCTTTCATCTTACAGACAGCACAAATGTTTCCATCCATTTCATTTCATTTTCTTCCTTCTCATCTTAGGCATTTATATGTTTGGATGGCCCCATCGTGATAAAATCCAGCTGCCTCCCAAATAGAAATATCATTTACAATTTCTCTTGCTTTCTTCTTTCAGAGTCTTCAGGGAAATAGCTTGATTAATTCATAGGTTTTCATTCCTTCATTTGTTTGTTTATGTGTGTGAGTGAGTGGATGTGCTGGTAAGGATGTGTGTGACTAAATTATTGAGGGGAAGCTAAATCAAAGAGATTAAATTTGCCTTTAGGGTATATTTAAAGCACAGACTGCAATACAGAGATATGCATGCATCTGTAAAGGAGCTGGTTTAGGATACTGGAAACTTAGGTGAAGGGAAGTTCTCAATCCCCTCTGTGTCAGCCTCCACAGCATTTCTGCTCTCTGTGGCAGTCTGAGAGTCTGGGATTTAGGGATCAATGTCCCCAGTTTCAGTGCCAGCCAGTAGCTCATAGGGTTATGTGCCACTCTCCTTTTTCATACAACTTTCATAGTTTAAAAAGAAAAAAATATTTTTTTTGACAGAATCTGCCACATCTCTCTCTGGTTTACAGAAATTTCTTCTGATACTACTAAATCTGGGGAGAAAAAAAAAAAGAATGAACCCTGGACTGTTCAAAATATTTTGAAATGTTCTTCTTCTTATTTCCCTACTCCAATTAAATCTGTTTTCAGAAATCATGTGAACAAAGCAAAAGAGTTGAACGAGTCTTAAGGGTGGGCCTGCCAGGATCAGACCAGTCCTAAAGACCTCAGCAAATGTTTCAAACTTCCTAGCCCTGCCTTTGCAGTGGTACGAGACCATTTCATCTGTTGCTGTGCAAGAAGGAAAAACTCCTGGGAACCGCCCTGTTCTTGACAGATGACAAAGCAATGTGGAGAAAGCTGGAATGTTGATAGGTTCTGTGCTTAAGTGAGAAAAGAAGCCGTAAAATATTTCTGTCATCTCACAGTTGGTTTACCTGCAAGGAGTCAACTGCCATGAAATACTCCCTGACACTACCTGAGTCATTCTTGTTAGTCCCCATTGATCTTGAACCTGCGAACAGGGTTTAAATGATTCAAACAACCTTCTTCAGAAGTTGAGTCTACTCTTTTTTTAGTCTCTGTGAGTCACAGGAGACCACTGGATATGCTTGAGGGCAGTCATGTGCTTTTGCACTCAGACCTTATGCAGTGCTACTGAGCACTGTGTTTTTCCTCTGATGGAACCCCTTCTGTTTGTCTCCAAAGTTTTACCCTACTAGGACTGGTATGTTGTTCTATAGGACCAGTCCTATCTCAGTCTTTCTTGAAAGGGTATTTCTGAAACTTGTAAATGATACTATTTAAACAGGGAGATAAAATAAGGCCTATTAATAAACACAGAAGCTCTCTTTCTGTTTAAATTCTTTCCTCACAGAAATGTTTTCATATTAGGTTTCTTTTTCAATTATTTTCTTTGGTTAGACCTCTAAGATGTTCATATGACAGGTATTTTTCTGTTGTGGAAGCAGTCAATCTTCAAAGGTCTTTGTGAGCAGTAAGTCTGAGCAGAGCTAAGAGCTCACAGCCCCTGCCTGCCCTGGTGATGGGCAGGGCTCTATTGTGAAGATTGATGTAGCTAGTCACAGCGTGAAAATGATAATTTGTAGCTGAATTTTCCATAGCCATTTCACTGAACAAGTTACCATGACTGTTTCTTCCCCTAAGCAGCTGCAGTTCTCTTTCTAGAAGACAGTGGTTGTGAAATTGTTATAATATGAGTGAATTGGTGCTTGCTTTGCCACTGTCACTAGATTTATTAAGGGTTGAACTAGCATAGAAAGCAGAACTGTCTGCTTAATCAACTCCCTTTCACAATTAGCAATGCCAATAAAAAGAAGTGAATGTATATTATCCTGAGTCTATGCTGTTGCTGTCAGTGGGAGCAGGACCGTAGTAATCTATTTCCACCGCCTACATAGCGACCTCTGGATGTGCAAGAAGCAGCTATAGTGTGCCATATTCCAGCAATCCCCAGCTGGAAAATGTTTCCTACCTGGGGAAGTTACGCTTGGATACAGATAGATAGTACTACTAATGACAGTATCCTATTGATAAAAGCACTTATCTTCTAAAAAATGATGAGGGAAAAACTTTAGATACATATCTTGCATGAGGAAAAGGAATTAGAGTTGGCAACCCATCAGTGAGGCAAGGAGGAGAAGCCTCTCTAGGATGTTAGCACAAGAAATGTCACTGAGGTGACTGCTGGCCAGGCTTCTAACAAACCAGGCAGATTGGCACTCAGTATCATGGCACAGAATGGACTGTTTTGATTGACAAAACTGTAGAGAGTAAAAGAAGGGGATTCTGAAATGGCATTGCCGCCAATGGCAGCCACAGCAGCATACCTGCGAAATGCCATTAGCATGCAAGCACTGCGCGCTGTGCCTAGTGGGCTGGTCTGTGCCGCCACAAATGACTTTGCAAAAATGAATGGCTCTGGTCTGGCATCTTCAGGACCGAAGGGCTGACAAAAACAAAAATGATACCGTTAATAGAAAAATGAGACTATGGCTTCTCTGTTAAAGCCTAGGGATCTAAGGCTTTGTCTGATGCATACTAAAGAATGGAAAAAAGTCTTCAGGAGAGGAAAAGAGATCTCAGAAAGTGAGAGAAAATAAACAGAAAGAGATCTGATATTTACATCATGATCTTCCAGATTATTTGCTGTGTTATTGTATAAGTTTATTTGTTTATGTACTGAACACTGTCTTTTACCAAATAGATTGTTTCATTTCTTCTTGAGAAGTGGTTTATTTTTGATATTTAAGCAAGCAGCCCACAGGAATGCCTTCTGAAGCATTGAAGCTACTTTGTAGATTCAGTTGCTTGAGGCCTTTAACAGCTCTTGTTTAGAATGATCTGATTCCCTTTATGGCCATCGTTAGGGCTCTGGTTTTGGGCAATGCCTTAGGCAATACCAATGATAAACATAGGGAGGAAGTTTAAATCCCGATGTGTAGGAGGATGACTATGTTCATTTGTTTAACTGGCAACTTGTGGTAGCTTCTTTTCCTTATTCATTAACCACAAGATGGGGTACCACCATACATGTGAGTAACTATCTGTTGTGTATTTAGAAGAGGTGAATTCATGCCTTTAGGATGGACCTGAGCAGCAGATGGCTGTAAATTTCACTGCAACAAACCCATCATATAGAGATTTGGACTCAGTTTCCTTCCTGTGTTCCCTTTTGCTACCCGTGTGATAACAATTTTTTCCTAGTCTTACGTGAATAGCAATTAAAAACGTTCTGTAGATACTTGCAAAACAGGATGGTACATTGGGAGTGACAGCATATAGTCAAAGCTACCCATTACTCTGGAGACTGATAGCCTTTCTACTGTATCTGTACTAGAACATAGTAATAACCTCATCACCCTGTTCTATTTCCACTTGGGTGGAAACCCCTCCCTTTTTGACAGATGACATCTGTGGTGTCACGTTTCAGATTTCAGATCTATCCAATCCTGTCCTGTCCTGTCCTATCCTATCCTATTTTTGACAGATTCATTTACTGCAGTTCAGTCAACCTTAGCAACTCAACAGCTATGAGTACTCTTTTCCATTCCTGGCATTGCAAATAAGAGAGGAAGAAGGATGCTAACTTCAGCTGGTGGTTTAATTTAGGTTGGTAGGGACCTCTAGAGATCACCTAGTCCAACTCTTACTGAAAGTGGGTCGAACCAGAAAAGGCTCCTCAGGGCTTCTCCAGTAGTGATTTAGTAACTCCAGGGATGTAACTCCATACCCTCCCTGGGCCCCTTACGGTAATTTTTTCCCCCTTGCATTTATTCACAATTTCCTGTGTTGGAGGTTGGATTCAAATTACAAAACAAGTCTTCTGAACTCATTCAGCACCAACAGCTGTTTGTTCTTCAAATAGCAAGAACTGATTTTGCCCATTTTTTCATGAGAGAGGGCAACGGTGCAACCACGTTATCAAAAAAGTCTTTGGCTTCTAATGAAACTTTCTCTATAAGAGTTGGTTGATTGTGAAGCTCTTTGGAAGGCTTTGAAAAGGTCATAGCCTCAATCCTCAGCTTCAAAGAGAATGTCAGGAGGCTTTAAAGGGTCATTTTATATCCAGCAAAACACTAGATGATACAGCTACATAGTTTTAACTTGTCTTGGGCAAATATTTTCTCTTAGCTGCAAAAATGTTGTATTTATACTTTTAATGTATGCTGGATTATTAAGCTCTGACATTAAACACCTTCATGCCAGTTTGGAGGCACTGAACTTTGCTAATCATACAGTAAAAGAAGGGAAGGGGAAACCTGGCAGGTCTTATAGTACGTTTCTTCCTTACTATTAACTTCAGAAGTCCCTTCTAACCTCAACCATTCTGTGATTTTATGACTGTGCTTAATGTTGAACTGACCAAAACTTTCAGTAGACAAAATGGAAGACGTGGAAGCTCACTGATTTTAAACTACAATGGCTACATATATAATATGTATACGTACAGTACAGGGAAGATCTTGGTGACCAAGATTCCCCATTAAAATATCTTTTACTTCTTTAACAGGAAAAGGAATGATGTTGATGATGCCAATAGAGAGACCCAGTTTTGATGCAAAACCATGCAGGTGACGCCTTACAGAAAAAAAACCAAACCCAGAAAACAAAACAGAGACCTTCCTCTGATAATGCCCTCTTCCTTGGGTATGCAGACAGAAGAGCATGTTCTTGTGGAAACGACTCCACTGTTTTGCTGACATCTGAGGCCTGACAGGCAAGTTAAACATTTAGAAACTACAGAATAGTCATCTATGGAATACAGCGGTGCAAAATAAGTTTAAGTGCACCGAATAGGAAATTCCTAGAAAAAATGAAGTATTGCTCAGCTTGAGACTACTTGAGCCTGCCATATAAATTCAGGTGGGAAAAGATGTTGAGGTCAAGATTAAGGGAAGAATCCAACAAGTCATCATTAAGGGCACTCCAATGCTTATTGCTTAACCCTCTAGGCTGTACAGGATATTGGCTTTCAGTACTCTTAAACTCTTCTGTTGAAATGGTTTCACTGTATCAATTTCACTATAAATGAACAAGCAGAGTTCTGGGACCTGCTTTCCATCCCCATGGTGTTTTAGCTAATTCCTGCTCAAATACAACATGGTCTACTTTGCATGGACCACTTGGGTTTGTCTGGATCCAGAGAATGAATCTTGCAGGCATATAGTAAGAGTTCTCACCTAAGAAGTGGAATACGCAGTTTATAGTTTCTGCTCCAGTAAATGTTTGATTGCCTAAGAAAAAATGGAAAGATTATAATCCCTTAAACTAGCAAAAATGATGATTAGAACACTTTTGTGAAGGTGGAAGCTCTCCTCAGGCATTCAAGATTCAGTCTCCTCAGGCAGAGAAAGGAATTGTCATAAGATTGGTTTGAGCTGTGAATCTGTCTCATTTAAAAATAATCCTTCAAGATGAGTCATGCTTTTTTCAATTCCCAGTGTAACTTAACTCTACAAATAGGAAAAAAGAAACCCACCAATAACTCCTACTCCTTCGTTTCTCCTTACGCTAAATCCTCTCTCAAACTTTGGAGGAGCACTTCTGAGTGACCATTGGCTCTAACTTTTCCCAGCTGGTCTTCCAAAGACAAGTGTACAATTAGCCTTTGCCTCCTAGGCTAATTGACCTTTAGCCTTTGCCTTTTCAGCTAATTACCAAACCAGTCTAGCTGGGTGTTTCTCAAAGACTGACATAGTGTTAAGATAATAGGGAGGCTTCAGGCTGAAACACAAATGTGAAAAGACAGTTTTCCCACTCCCCAATTTTTATTACATATACTAGCTCTTTAGCAGATCACCCTGTCATAGAAATTGGTCTGGAGTCTATATCCTGAGGGTGTGACCTGCTGAGCTGGAGACTAAGAAAGACTACTAACTTGACAATTCTGTCATTCAATTTCCTGTTCCTAAAATTAACTTTCCAGGATTTCTACCTCTCTCTAGACAACCAAAATATTGTGGTTTAGTTTTTAATTTCAGGTTAATTTTTTTTAAATAAGAAATGTTTTTCATTGACATAGATTTTTCCCTCTTCTGTTTTGTCTGTCAGGCAACTAAACTGAATATGGGTAAATCTCACAACCCTGTTCAATCAATACAGTGATAAAGATTAGGTATCAGCCTTGTTCAAAAGATGGGATTTTCATCCTAATGGCTCAACCTGCTGGAAAACAATTCTCTTTTGGTTTTCCCAGATATAAGGGCATAACCTTGTGCAAGAGAAAAGCCCTTGTAAAAAACAGGTTCATATGAAGGTAGCATTGGAATTTTTATCGTTATCGTGAGGGGTTTTGCTTCTGAGCCTGTCTTGAATGTCACAAAAAAATAAAAGGAAAAAGAGTTACTCTAGTCAGTTACAGTCAGGATTGTTTACATCAACAGTTTTACAAAAACCAATTATTTCCCATTACTACAATTTTCCAAAAATGAGCAGAGGTTTTGCCTTGCATGGCTAATTCAGGTTGCTACTGAAGTTCCCTGTGATGAATACATCTTTTGAATCTTAATAGCTTTAGATGGACTCTCCTAGCAGTCGCTAGTAAAATAATTAGAAGAGTTAGACATACTAGACCTAAATTAGTAATTTCTCTTGGTAAGAGAAGTAAACAATGTTTGACATGTATTACATTTTTATGTTTTATAACGTCTGGCAAGACCCTCTCTTAGTAAGTATAGAGCATGTCTGGCATTTTTGGTTTGTACTGCTAAATAACAACACAGACATTCTGTAAATCCCATCGCTGTAATTGTCACGTATCTTTATTTTAGACTGAGCTGTTACCATGATGAAGTGCTGATTCTTAAACGTATTTGAATGAATGTTTAGATACCTGTATGATTGCAATTTGAAACTAGTTTTTACATTTTTCTATCTTAGAACTTTAAGGATATATACTAACATGATACATAGTTTATTTGCACACTGCAAATGTCACAGTGACGTTTGAGTTCGCTAAAGAAGATCTAGTGGGAGATGATGTTCAAGAGATGGATATGTTCAGTGTGGGGTACGTTCAGTTGCCATGGTTATTTCATGAAAATATATGTGTACTTAGTTAAGTCCCTGTATAGTTTAACTTGCACAATAAATAAAAATATATGGGTGCAAAGCTTGTCACATGAAACAAAATCTTTATAATCCTAGGGCTTATGATAATAAATTGAAACTGAAATATATATTATGCACAGATACACAGAAGCAGTGGCAGCTAAGGTAACAGTATTCATCTTTTTACATAAATAGCAAAACAGGTCAGAAATAAATGAGTTTCTAGAAGCTGAAGTGGTGATGTGATAATCTGAATTTTGGAAATGAACCTGTGACATTCAGAATTAGAAATAATGAACTTGGCTCTCTCTCACCTCTCATTTTTTGTATCACTGAAAGAGGCAGCAGGAGGAAGGACTAAAGTAACAGAAAAATGACCATTCCGGTGTGTAAATGAGCACTTAGAATTAGTTGTTCAGCTGAAGGTAATTTCTCACACGATCTCTCAAATCTTTACTGACTGTTTGTATTTCTGTTTAAGCACTGAATAACTTGATAACAGAATGTGAATAATGTCTGAAAGCAAAATAAGTCTGTCTAGTTATTTCTTGCTGCTAACTGCTTAAAGATAACATTGCCTTTACTAGGCTGTCTGATGAAATGCATTAACATAAAATATATATGCTTATGAGACCCTATTTATAATGTGTTGTTCTTTCCTGTGGTCTAAAGCAGTAAGACAATCATTAAATAAAGAGGGACAACCTTCGTCCTCTTCTTCTCCCTCTCCACTTCAGTATATAACTAAAGCGTTTGTGAGCGTGGAAGCCAAAGCCTCACAAGCTAGAGTAGAACTCAGGTTTTTCTGGATTGTAAGAAATTTGGTTTTCAGAAATTATGTGTTTATTCTGATTTGGAAAGGTGTGACCAAGTATGAGTTCAGAGAGTGTGGTGGTCTGCAAAAAATAATGCAAAAATACCATTTGCCCTGAGGGTGCAATAGAATTTTAATTTCACTAAAATAAAGATAGTATGGCAGAGCTTAATAATGTCAAGGTTTTGTCTTTTACCATTGGACACTTTACACACAGATCTAACATCTCAAATATCAGGTAATGCTGAACAGACGTAAAATGTTAGTGTTGTTCATAGATTGGATGCATAAAAAAGAATGTGATGGGCATTGGATACTATGTGGCTACAGTGCAATGTGAGCAGCACTGCGTGGCTCTGAGGGGGAATGGATTGAATGGTGTTTAGTGATTTCAAGTCCAATAACAATTCCAGAGCAAAGGCAGAGGTCCATGTGTGAGTTCTGGTGATAATGTGGATAATGATTCTGTCAAGTCAAATGCACATGCTGACCGATATAAATGAGTTATCAAGGCCTTGTGAATAATGTCCTGGTGATGAGCCATAAATCAAAGTGCACTCATCAATCCATCTGTAGAGGGAGGCCTAGAATAGTTTAGTAGTAACCCTCAAGTTGGTACACATTAATATAAAAAATAATGAGTCTGCCAACTTTAAGCAGTGGTTTACTTTGGATAAACACTGTTAGAATTTGGGCAGGCTGGTAAAGCCATTTGACAGATGTATTTGTCATATGAATAATATCTCATTCAGTGTATTAGAACAACTGGCAGTCCCTTATCAATGACAGCAGGTCAGTGTGATGAGTACTGTATGATTCTAACAAGTATCCTGCTCAATTGCCATTTTATTAATATAATTATTATCTATTAATTGAATGAATTCAGTATTCTGGTGTCTTGGTTATAGACATGGATGATTTTGTTCTTGCTGCAGAAACAAATGGGATAAAAGGGTGATCTCTGTATCAAAGGGTTTGCAGTCTAAATCCAACCAAGATGAGGCAGTGGACAGACAGATAA